>KK117669.1:489504-563423 GCA_000611955.2 Stegodyphus mimosarum
TGCGTCATAAGGCTCAAATTATGTTGGAGTGGTTCAAGGAGCATAAGGATGAATTTCAGTTAATGTCCTAGCAACCTAACTCGCCAGATCTTAACCTGATAGAGCACATATGGGATGCCATGGAGCGACAACCCAGAGCTCATACACCATCATGTCGGAATATCTAGACTTTGTATGACCACTGCTTGGACATTTGGCTCAATCTGCCTCAAGTCTTCTACCAAGAACTTGTGACATCCATGTCAAGGCGAGTTGTTTTGCAGGCCAAAGGTCGCAAAATGTATTATTGAGTAAGTGGGCATGATGTTTTGGCCCTTCAGTGTATTACGTAATTAAATAAATAATATTATTAAGAAATATGTTCTTGTTGTTTCAAATGACCAGACATTTGCAACTATATGCATTCTTCGGGATTGGCCAAATCCCTTCTGTTATTTAGCAGTCTCATCATCAAGGAATTATTAAGCAATATAAATTTATCAATATACTCTATTTTTCGTTTCATTACCAAGTAATTTTATCAAAATTATAACTCTTAAATGAACAATACCCTAAATTTTTTAGAAAATGAATGTAAAATGGTAAGAGATAAGTTAAAATACTGGTTGAACAATTTCATAAAAATAGCCGCTCTGCAGGAGTAAAATCTTAATTAAATAACGAAAAATTTACACAGAAAAAAATGTTTTCTTTACTGGAGAATTATGGCTTTTCAGTGAGATTTCGGAATGTTTAAATTTATTCTTAAATTGGATGGAAGATAACTTACTATTAAGCTGATCTGTCAGGGATGCCTTCAACAGGTATTGGTGCATACGTGGAAAAGATAACTTGACTTCAGTTGTCAGATCTTCGTTGGAAATAGGGTAAAGCACACTGTCCACTGGCTGGATTCGAATGTCACCCGCATCCCGAGCATCATCCAGAAATTGAGAACCTGATACGCTTAGGATCTGAAAGAAAATAAAAAGTAATGCGTTAAGCGTCACTTTTAACTGTAATAAAAAACTATGGATTTAGGGCAACAAGAGATTAGTTTTTAGTAGCATTTTTAGATTAGTATGCATTTTTTCCGACAAGAATAAAATACATGGTGTCCGGGAAAGACGGGATAAAAAAGAATGACACATATATCCGAAACCATTGTATTTATTACATTGTGTTTTATATAGCTTGAAAAAAAAACTGAAAAAGTTTTGTTCCCTGGGAAGATAGGCTCTGTGTTTCTATCTTCCCAGGGAATACCCGCTTTAAATTTCTTTGACGGTTATAGATTTCTTTCTGTAGCGATAAACTTCTTTAGATTTCTTTCTGCGGGAACTGGTGAAGGTAAGAATGTATCGCTCAAGCTCGATTTTACAGATTTACGTGACCAAGTTAAGGAGGCAATAGGTTGGTATTTCGAATGTGCTGTCCAACCGGGATAGTGGTTTATGACTCTGAGTGCCGGACCGAAGGGCTCGAGTTCGAATCCCGAAGAAGGAATGGAGTTTTGCAAATATGTAGTGTCTATGTGGAACGGGGGCACTTTAAATATGCGGCGAGCCGAAAGTCCTCTCGAGAGGTTTGGTGGTACGGGAAAAGGTGTGGGAGACCCTCGGACCCGTCCCCCTGGTTGCTCTCCATCAAAATTGGGGGCGAAACTGAGCAAAGTTGTACTGTCACCTGTATGGTGTTCAAGGCTGTTGCCAACGACAGGCACAATCTTGCACTCCTTGCCACGATGAATTTCGTGGGCTTGTTCTGATATTACTGTCAGACAAGTGAGATAAATCACAACAGCGATAACAACAGAGTTTCCGAATGTGTCGAATACATTATCCGCGAAAAATTAAAAGTTTCTGTACGGGAGGGGGATAAAAAAATCAAAGCCAAATGCTAGAACTGCAACAAAAACGTTGTGAGTAATATGTTCCAGCTATGGAAACCACAATGCAATAAATGCATTGATTTCGGATATATGTTCTCTTTTATCACGTCTTTCACGGACCTGTAAATTCTAACGAAACAGAAATCCTGAATACCATGAAAATACACAAATACGTTTTAGAAATGACTTCGAATTTGCCTCATTTTTAATCGATTGATCAAGACGATATTTCATGTCCCGCTTTTAACGATGACTGCTTATTGTTATGATTTAATTACTATAATTTTTTTTCATTACAAAGCTTGCGCATTTCTTCGCTAGATATCTTTAATTTAAACAGATAGATGACAGCTTAAAATGAATTTTGGAAGTTTTGACATAATGAGAGAAATAGAGCAGATTTCTCTGAAATTCGCTATGATTCTTTATTTGTGTTATTTATTAACTTCAGAAAATGCTTATCTGATATTCTGCTGGAGCCAAGGCTGAGTGGGGTTTATTTTTGAGCTTAGAATTTATGTTAAGCTTTTTGCGCCAATCATAAAAGTGATCAAAATATTGCTTCCTAAAATTTATTTTAAAATACCACAAATACTGAATGTGTATTAATAATTTCTCTAAAGGTTTATAAACTTCACCTTGACTCTAGTGCGGAAAAGAGGAAGTAAACATGATTTTCTATTTTGATGATGGATGTGCACTTTTTAACTCCTTCTTTTTATTTTGTGCTTTATTTTCAGCGTCCTTAAGGAAGGTCAAATGAAAGGAAGTAATAACATTGAAAAAAAAACTCACTTGACCATCATCGTATACATTAAGCCGTAGAGGATGCGATCCAGACCGTAGACTGGGAATGGTGACGTCATTGCGAACATCTTCTATTGTGATCCGACTACGAACCACGTGCTGGAGTATGAAATCTCGGAGTCGATTCAAGTCTTTTGGTGGTGAAGACAAAGAAAAAGCTTCATCTGTTGGAGCAAACAACGTAACAGGTCCTGAAAAAAAATTGATAAAATGGTCAAGGAAAACCAGTAAGGAATTATTGTATAAAAAAATGTTATTTTCAATACTTTCATTAAGTCCCAGATACACATTATGGAAAAGCAAGTTCATAGCTTATGGCTTATGCTATAGCTTTTTATATTATTCCACAAAGCCATATTAAACACAAATCATACATTTAAACACAAGTCTTTCAAATTTTTATAATAGACCAAAAAGTCCTTTAAAAATTAAAACATTGGCATTCTTTTAAGTCCCCGTTATCTGTTTATATAGCTGAAGATAAGTTTAATTGGTCCGTGAGGAATAATCGGACAGGGATACAAACTCGTTTATTCTCATCTACAAGAGTTGCTGCATTACCTAAATTATGAGACACATTTCCTTTCTTATATCCTCCTACTGATCGTTATTTGATTCATTTAGAAATGAAATTCTTTCAGAATAAATCTACTCTGTAATTGTTACTTCTCATTTTTGTACATTTTTTTAAAATTCTCTAAATGTTCGTCTTATACGCTATTGTTTTTTTGTCTTTTTTAGAGAAAATCACAAGAAAATCATGGTTTTAATATTGTTGCATACAGCGCGATCGTGGATTTGGAGTAATTGATGATAACACTTGATGAAGAATCAAAACACAACGTAATCGCCATTATTATGCAGGGCACTTCCAAAGACACGTTTACAGTAGTCGAAAAACTACGATAAATGCGCTGAAACAATCAGCAAAACAGCTTTCAGCTATAGTGATAAATACAGCTCCACGGCAAAGCACTAAGTACAGCTTCTGACTCTGTCGATCGCTGCCAAGCTAATGTCTGAAATCAAGACACTACTACTACATTCAAGCTACTACTCTCTCTAGGTACAGGCAGGTTATATATAGCCTTAAGCTACCTTCTAGAACATTCCAGAGGAAAACCTCTATGAATGCGTTCTAGAATGTTCAAGCTCCGTCTATGGCATATCGCCGATTTTGTCCCCAAATGGGCGATTTCGCGCCAAATCTGACAACCCTGCCTTTGCTTGCCATTTCTGGCAATGCTAAAGCGAGAAAGTTATCTTACTGCAGCTGGGCATTTCGCAACAATATTATAACACCATCACGAAAGGAAAGGTATTCGACAGAGTTTTCCGTTTAATAATTTAGTGCCCAAACGTCCACCATATTAAACTCGATTGGTATTCAATCTGAAGCTAGAATAAAAATTCGCTGGAGAAGAACACATTGTTTGGATGGTTTACAATCCGAATGATATGCTATCGACACTACTGCAGATGGGCGATGCACTTATAAAGCAGCAGGCAAATGAATCATAAAGCATTAATACTGATTTTCTTGTAAATGCAGAAGTAGAATTGTAGCTACAGTAATTATATCAGTTGCTGTTGCTCGCCTATGGTTTTGACCTATCAACTGTAAAAATATCATTGGAAACCGACCCAAAGTTTATTTATTTATTTATTTTTTGCTTACTTTTTCCTTGCTTCGAAGCTGCATTTACAAACGTGAAATCGCGGACTAGTAAGACGAAAAATTATAGCTGTTTCTGCAGATGATTAATGCAACGAAGAATTTAAGGAAATTTTTTAATTTACTGATGGATTACTTACCTGCCGACAGCTTAGCATCAAGTGCTAAGGTTAAAATACACTGCCTTCAGAGAATAACAAATAAAATGGGTATTTCGAGTTTTTGGTTGTCACTTTAACAAAAAATGAAAAAGGACCATGCGCTTACGTCAGATGATTTACATATTTAGGATAATTAAATTGTCATTAATACGAATTTCGTTAGTCTTGCCTTATAGCCTACATACCCAGCAAATTTCTCGAAATAAAAGGAAAACAGTCAATCGCAGATATTAAGTATTTTCTATTAATACATATTTCGCAACAGTGTATTATTTAATATGTTATTTTATAATATGCCTAAAATAGTGGATATAGCTACTATTATTTAAAAAAAAATGTACACTGCGCAAAAAAAAAAAAAAAAAAAAAAAAAAGGAACAGTTCTATGTCTCCCGTTTCACTGGGACGATTGACAAAATTCAACTTGCGTTTTTCATGTCTTGAAAGCGTGACTTGGGTTACGTATTAGATTTATATATTGCATTGTTCTAATATAGGTATTTTGACACAATATCGGACTTTTTCTGAAATGGCATGCCAATCTTTTTCCATATTTCGATTCTACCACCTAAATTATGCAAAACGGCCAAGTTTCTAAAAATTGCAAGAGTAATTTTTAAACAATTAGCTCTAAAAATTTTAGCTCCTCAGTGTTAATTGAATTTGGTATATATTTATTAATATCTCTTTTTTATTAAACTTATTTGATTGTTCCTTCCATATTTCGGAATTTAGATTAATTCTAAATAACATTCGCTCATTTTTTATGATTTATTTTTAAAATTTGTATTTTTAAATAATTTTTATAAATTTTTCGAATAAAAATTTTGAATTATAACCTATAAAATTTTTGTCGTCAACCTAAAGTAGATGTATTTCTAAGCGTACCTGCGAAAAATTAGAGTTTTTTATTCAACATTTCTTAAGATATATGTGAATTTATATTTTGGCACGTTTTGAAATTTGGCGTATTTAATATAAGAGATAGTAACCAAAATGTGGTTCATACACTCTGTTAAAATTGTTTGAAAGCATGAACGATGATTTTTTCCCGCTCGTGGACAATGGAAAAAAAGGAAAGGAAAATAAGTTGCTATAAATTAAAAAGTAGCGAAGAGAATTATTCTTGGCGCAGACGGAAAAAAATCCGCCAAGATAAATTTTGAATTTCTCACCAGGAATTACAAAATTTAATATCTAGGCATAAGCTGACCACTTGTCAGAGGCATATGCTCACCCCGTGGCCCACGGTCTAGAAAGCATATATCAGGGCACTGCCGGCCTTTTCTCTGTAAGGGTTGTTTCGCCGCTGATTTTTAGTTTAGTTTAGTTTAATATCTAGGCATAATTTGAGTCGTAGAATCGAAATATATAAAAAAAACCGGTATGTTATTTCTGAAAAAGTCCTATTTTGTATCAAAATATCTATATCAGGGCAATACTATATATAAATCTAATATGTATCCTAAGTCGCTCTTTCGAGACATGAAAAACGCAATTTGAATTTTGTCAATAGGCACGGTAAAACGGGAGATAAAGAACTGTCCCCTCCTTTTTTTGCGCAGTGTATATCATTTGTTTCCTTGTTCGTAATAAATTTAATACTTAAAGACTGAGCACTCGGGAAAGCGTTAATGCATAAAATAATGCAATATCGTCCAGACTTAAAAGATATCCAATTAGGAAAATATTTTACAAAAAGGAATCATAAAATTATTTTTTCAGTCATACTTTTAAGATATGAGAAGATAAAAATGTTTTTTATAATACTTTTCTTTTGAATTCAACAAAAATCAAATAACTAAGTAAATTAATTAATCAACTAAAAACTGACATTCCATAAAATCAGATCCTAATGAAAATTAAAATTTAGAACTTTATTGCTAAATAATTCATTGACACATTGAAGAATTATTTTATTAGAATCTTTCAAGCTTCTTTCCGATTTTCCTTTTATGGATAAAAACGAATAAATAAATAAAAGCGATAAAGCTTTTAAATCTGTTTCCTATTAAAAACTGCGGAAATCTGCACCTCAAACTGTAAGCTTTCTAAAGTTATGTGACAAATTATTCCATTTAAATAACATAGATAAATTATGAATTTGAAATTTTGGATGAGATTAATGGGAAAGCTAAAAAATTCTACAGTTCGAAAATCTGGAATTATAGTCACGATGAATAAATTATACATTCGAATTAGCTCAAACTATAATTACTAAAGTGAACGTTTTGAGCGTAGAATGTTTTTAGATGTTATTTTGAGAATAAAAATATTGCCAAGGACGTAACAACCTCACGGAAGTAATTTTTTAATAACTTACCTGCTGTTTGCAGATATGTTTGCAGATTAGCCATGTGTATAAGCGATGCCATTCTACGAAGTCCCATCTCCGATAATATCCTCTCCAGACTAATACGAGGAAAAACATTGGGTAAAACGAGTACTGGCTGCAAAGACATCATATATTGCATTACATAAGTTTCTGCAAGCAAAGGAATCGAACAGAAAACCATTTGGGCATTTTATATACAGAAAATCAAAATTTGATGTGTTCCACAGTCCAAATAAACAAAAATACGCATTTAATGGAAGATGGCTAATAAAATTTGACTGAATTGCTTTGCTTGAAGTGCTTATCCAATCAGTATTAAAGTTGTGTAAATAAGAATATGTAAATAAGAAAAGCTGTAATGAAGTATACAACAAAATTGGGCCTACAATTGATAATTGTTGCTATAAAGGTAATATCAACTACTAAGGTTGTTTTAAATCAATGAATAAAACTTGAGTAGAACAGATTCCCAAGCTGTTTTATAACCATGAGTACATATATAGTTTGACAAAGCATTGGATTAATATGTGACAGTATTCGATACCTATTTTGGCTGATTTATTCTGCCTTTTGAATGGCAGACGACATTTACTTTAGCAAATAACATCCCTAATCACCAGCAGCTCTTCAATCTGGCATAAATAATCGCTACTTAGAAAATGTTTCTCGATCAGATGGAAAGTTTGGAATATTTTTTTGTTTGAATACGTAAAAAAAAGTACAAATTTGATGTGAAGACATATTTTTTGCTGCGTTCCATTTAAGCTTATTTCCCCGAATTTCATTAGAGATGCATTTCGAATTCATTCAATTAATTCAGTTCTCGCTTTGCGCAAGGCAAAAATACATAAAACTCAAAATATCTTTATTAAAAATTAAAAAATCTAAAACATAAATACAGTTAACATCTTCATTAAATTGTAAAATGCAGAAAGGTACTAAATACAATTAAAAACAACTAAAAAATAATTTTTACAATTAAAATTATAGTTTCTGTGCAAAAACAAGCTATTTGGCCAGCGGGCAGGAAGACAGAGATTTCGGTGCACGAAACTGAAAGTTTACTTTTGGTCTCACGCGGCAAAAAGGCACTGAAGTTGGTGCAGAAAGGACTTAATTCACTATTCTACTAAGAGTTTCAAATGTAAACAAATGGCGGCTTCTTTAGGTTTAGTAACACATCAAAATATTTTAAATTCTTGATAATTCTATAACTATTGCGTGCAAATTAACTAAAGGCATAAAAACCTTAACTGGAACATAAGTGAACACAACATTAATTTGATAACTACACCACAACATTAACTACACCGCAACTAATTACACTATACAACTAACTAGAACCACAATATTAATTAAATAACTTTTAAAGCAAAAAATTCACAATTTACCAACATATAAGAATAAAAAAACTGAGTTCACCGAGCCGGGTAACTGAGTGGGTATATATATATTTAGATACTTTTGGTGAATCGGAGATACAAACGGAATCGGAGATACAAAACTACATGTTACGGTATTCCCATATACAAAATTTCAATGTTCTGAGGCTACTCGTTTATGAGTTATGTGAGATATATACAGACGTACGTACGCGTACGGATGTCACGAAAGAATATCTTCGGAATCCATTTTAAATTCATTTTACAAGGTGTTTTGGGAAAAAGAGTCTTTTGTTCT
The DNA here is from genome assembly GCA_000611955.2 of Stegodyphus mimosarum. Lineage (NCBI taxonomy): Eukaryota > Metazoa > Arthropoda > Arachnida > Araneae > Eresidae > Stegodyphus > Stegodyphus mimosarum. The sequence goes on from KK117669.1 coordinate 498,033, forward strand.
GTCCGTCCGTACAGATATGATGCAAAAACGTCTTTCAGTTGGATTCGAGAGAAGTCAAAATGGATTATTTTCGCTGAATTATGATACTCAAAATTTTTCGCGATTACAATACTTCCTTTACGAAGTAAAGGAAAGTAAAAAAAACTAGTGGGAATATATAAATTATTGCGAAAAATGGCAGGGGATTGGAGAATTAAAGCTGGGCAGAATCAGTCAGATATGTTCAGCACAAAACATTCCAGAGGTACACTTTGCAAAAAAAAAAAAAAAAAAAAAACAGTTCTATAACTCCCGTTCTATTGGGCCGATTTTAGAAATTCAAATTGCGTTTTTCATGCCTCGTAAGCGCCACTTGAGATATATAAAGAAAAATATTTATATATAGCATTGTTTTAACGTAGGTATTTTGACACAAAATCGGACTTCTTCTGAGGTAATATGCCTTTTTTTCATATTTCGATTTTACGACTCAAATTATGAATATTAAAAAAATGACAAATTACTGAATATTAAATTTTATCAAATTTGGTGAGAAACTTACCGAGAAATTTAAAATTTTACCTCGGCGCTTCTCGGCGGAAAAAGAATTTACTTCGCTAAATTCTTAATTTATAAAAACCTATTTCCCTTTCCCTTTTTACTTCCTTGTACGAAATAGAAATGAAGTATTGCAATCGCGAAAGAATTCGGGTATCATATTTCAACGAAAATATCCATTTTGATCGCTAATGAATGCAATTTAACGATGTTTTTGCGTAATACCTGAACGTAAGGACAGAATAAAAGTCTCTTTTTTCCTCAAAAAATTATAAAACTGATTTAAAATGGATTCTGAAGAGATTTTTTCGTGACGTCTGTGCGTACGTACGCATGCATGTAGGTATCTCGCATAACTCAAAAACGATGAGCCTCAGAGCCTTGAAATTTTGAGTATAAGACTGCTAAAACATGTAGATGTGCATCTCCTATTTTGGTTGCAATCGGCCGCACCAAAAGTATATAAATATATCATGAGCTCAGTTTTTTTATTCTTATATGTTGGTAAATTGTGCATTTTTTGCTTTAAAAATGATTGAATTATGTCATTCTTATCTTCTGGTTAAGGTTTTTATGCCTTTAGTAAATGTATATGCGATATTTGTAGAATTATCAACAATTTAAAAGAAAGATGTAAATGTGGATAAGCTTAATCATTTTTCTCATGGCGGACATATTTGTTTACATTTGAAACTTAGGAGAACATTGGATTTGTTGCCAATCTAGAGAAACTAGGCTTCGCAACAACAAAGATAACACCATCTTTTATTATTGCGAATTAGATCATGCTTAATCCATTCTGGAATTTATTGCAGGAAATAAGTGTTTAAGATTTACTTCGTAATTTTTAATATAGATATTTTGAGTTTTTATGTATTTTTGCCTTGTCGCGAAGTGAGAACTGAGTTAATTGAATGAGAAATACTGAATAGTCTGTGAAAAACTGTTTCTTTCTTTTTTTTGTTTTTTTGTTTGTTTAATTTCTTTTCCACATCGTTTTAGATTTACTGTAGTATTTGAATAGAACATGTGGCAACGATTAGGTAATTCTCCAGATAATATACATAATTTTAGTGCATTCTGATGAGTTATAAAATGAATGAAATGTAACGCTGTTAAGTGAAGCTAGCGCCAGAGTGTCGCTATTGTAAATAAATGTAGTGAATTGTAAAGAATGCATTTATTCTGTTGTGGTTTATGCGCTATCTATCAGGTAGATTTAATTCAATCCAATAAGTTTAAAAGAAATGCAAAATTTGTATAATTTAATATTTTGTACAAGAAGTAAAGTAGTCATGTGGTGTATAACATCAGATTTTTTTCATTGGGCAGGAGCGGAGGAAAAGGAGCATCGTTCATTCTTTCAAAAAACTTTTAATAAAATGCGTAAAGCACATTCGGCGTTATTATCGCTTATAACAAATACCCCAAATTTCAAAACGCACTAATATGTAAATTCACGTGTATATCTTCAGAAAGTTTGAATAAAATAACTCTAATTTTTTGCAGGTATTCCTAGAAATACATCTACTTTGAGGTGACGGTAAAAGTTTTATAGGTTATAATTCAAAATATTTTTTGAAAAATTTATAAAAATTATTTAAAAATACAAATTTTACAAACAAATCATAACAAATGGACGAATTTTATTTGGAACGAACCTAAATTTCGAAATGTGAAAGGAAGAATCAAGTAAGTTTAATGAAAAAAGAGAGAATTATAAGTTCATACCAATTTCAATTAACATGGAGGAGCTAAAATTTTGAGTGCTAACTTTTTAAAAACTACTGCTGCAATTTTTACAAAACGTGGCAGTTGTGCCTAATTTAAGTCGTAGAATCGAAACAGGGAAAAAGTTGGCATGTCATCTCAGAAAAAGTCCGATTTTGTGTCAAAATACCTATATTAAAACAATGCTATATATAATTCTAATACATATCCTAAGTCGCGCTTTTAAGACATGAAAAACACAAGTTGAATTTCGTCAATCAGTCCAGTAAAACGGAAGATATGGAATTGCCCTCCCCCCTTTTTTTTCGGAGTGTACTTCGGTGCTTAGGCCAATTTTCGTGTTTCCTTCAAAAATCCTAATGACTTTAGAAGGTAAAATGTAGATATGCATATGATGGTACATTCCAGCACGTGAACTTGCTGCATCTATACGGGCGCATACGACGAGATTTATTGCACATACTAAGGTATGAAAACATGCTTCTGTGCAAACAAATTCCATATTTCGCATTGCCCTGACTTCAAAGGGGTGCAAATTTGAAATGGCAGAGCCAGCGTCGTAAATGCAGGTCTATGGATTCGAGTTCTTTTCAAGAGTCTGGGTTCTGATTTCAGAAAGATCCTCAGATCCTTGTCTTATATATACTTATCTCTAAAACGCCTGCCGCCCAGACGGTATAGTGGTTAGGGGAGTAGACTGCGATACCAAAGAGTCGGGTTCGAATCCCGGAGAAGGCATGGATGCAAATTGTCTGACCCTTCATAGGAGGTAACGGTGACCGCCTATTAGATGTCTTCACAATTTCCGGTCCTAAGAGGGTAGAATGCCGAAAAGGTAAGTGCCCGCAATAAAAAAAAAATCTAAAGTTAGCTACCATTCTAAAAGATTTAAAGCTGAGAAATTACGTTTAGGAGAAATAATGCCGAGTTTACGAGTGCAAATGTTTTGTTCGGAAGTAGTGGCTGAAGAGCTTCAAGATATAGAGATGAGGTTTCAAATTCAAATATAAACCTTTTTAAAAGAGCTGTAAAGGTTGCACCCCTCTTAATGGATGAAAATACAAGCTCTGATCAACTGATACTTATATGATTCTCCTAGAAGAAAGGGTATTCACAGAATGGATCGCATTGCCAAGTCACAGCAACTGAAACTGGCTGACAGTATTTAGAAAGATGTTCGACGCTAGATTTCAGTTTCAAGTTCCTCCTAGGATATTACTAAGAGCTGTGTGAAAGGAGTCTGTGTTGTTATTTTGTTGACTATTGTAACCAAATTTAAATTACTAATTATAAATTTATTTTAAGGGTAAGCATGTAAATCCAAGATACTGTTACAGTAAGTTTATTAACTGAACTTTTAAATTAATTTACGAAGTTGTTTAAGTTGTTTTTTGTCATCGGTGTTTATTCGTTGAAGGCGGATAAAGAAATTTCCAAATAAGGACAGATAAATGATAAAAATTCCATACAGAAATTGCATGAAATATCGTTCCTTTTGTAATGATATTTCATGAGAAATAAAAGTAAAATTTCCGAATACGTTGATATAATTTACACTTAGAATGTTAAGATGATGTATGTTAAAAAATTTAATAAGTAGGCAGACTTATATTGGAATTTTTGAGTTACTCAGAAACGTGCATAATAATTAATAACTGATAATTTCCATCAATTATAATTTTCCTCAAGATCTGAAATTCAGAATATCGCATCAGCATATTGAGTTCTATTACATCTCTCATATAAAAGTCTTGCAAGTGTGAGTGTGTAAAAATGTGATTTTTTTAAATAAAATTTGAAAACATTTATTTGAAACTATATGCTTAATTATAGCAACATAACCAAACAATGAAATATGCTTCTTTAAGATGTTTTCGGTAGAAATATAGAAGGAACTCACTACTAAACCTTGATAACAAGAATGAAAATATTCGAGTAGGGTATATACTTTTTCTTAGGGCTTCCACCATGTAATAAATAATGTAGCAGTTTAGAAGAGAAACACAGCAGGATTTGTCATATAATGTTCTCCACTTCAAATTTATGGTAAAATTCACCTGCGTTCGGCCATAAATTGGAGATGTTACTTTCATTTTGAGAACGGAGATAACATTTTACTCCATCTTGGCAGAAGCAGAATTTAAACGAGGAATTAAACAACGCGAAGATCAGGTTCAAAACGAAAGGAAAAATCTTCATATTATCTGCACTGGAAAGGATTTAAAAAGCAGAACTTTGTTCTTTATCTATTGTCTATTTCCGTAACGTACGTTTTCAATGTTTTTTTAGAAATGAAAATATGCGCAGCTTATTTAAGCTATCTAGCGAAAACAAGTTGGCATTAATACAAATGCGTAAACAGAATTAAAGAATCATCGTAGGCGTTCTCAGTTATTTTACTTATGCTGCTTTTATCAAATGCAAGTCAAATTTTAAATTGAGAATACGTTTGAACTAACACATTAAAAGCGTTCATAATCATGCTAATGTAGTTCTGCTGTTGTTGTTGTTATTTATGCTCACTTGTCTGACAGTGACATCACCCGAAGCCCAGGATATTCCTCGTGGCAAGGAGCTCAAGATACGCCTGTGGTTGGCAACAGCCTTGAGTACCTACACCTGACAGTGACACCTCTCACCTGACAGTGAGATTTAGCTCATTTCCTACCCCTAATTTTTATGGAGAGCACCCCAGGGCTCGGGTTCGAGGGTTTGCCACCTCTCTCCCCTTTCACCAAATCACACGAGAGGACCTTCGGTTTCACCGCATATTTAGAGTGCCGCCATATCGCACCGACACTATACATTTACAAACATCCATGCCTCCTCAGGGATTCGGCAGGGCAGTCAGCGACGCTAACCACTATACCGGTTGAGCGGCTAATGTAGTTCTACTTTAAAGTAACAGCTCTTGAAATAATATCTTAGTTTGAGCAAAGAATTAAAATAAGGGTTTAAAATAAATTTTCCAATACAAATTCGGGGAGAGATTACAAGTACAAGATTTTCTGCGGTGGATAAACCTCCTATAAATTTATTTCTTTTTGTATATTCTCTTGAAAAGTTGCTTTACATGGTATGCGACTTGCTGCAGTGATAGAGAAGAATTCGAAAAAATTTACGGGAACAAACAGTTAAATACGACGTAAAAGTACATGGGGCACCAGAGTCTTCACTAAAGAATCGAACGGGTATTGCGTCGGTACACTAAGCATCTAGAGTTTGACCCCCCATGAAATCGCATGAGGGCTGAGATCGTATGAGGGATTAATTAAATGAAACTAAACAGCAGGCGCGTGGTTGCTTCAAAGGGATCGGGAAGGTGATAAAATTTTTGATCAAAAGATTTGAACTGACTGCATGCTCTTTCTCCTAAGAAACACCGGAGTTAGTTCAGGGAGCGAAGAGGATACGTAAAGCAAAACGATGTCAAATCCTTGTCCTCTTCTTTGAAGACAAAGGAAAACATTTAAACAGTTTACAATTATAGTTCATGCTTTTCGAATGGCATAAGCACAATTTTCTTGCTATGCAACGATCTAGTATTATGCCTCCTCCTGAGGATTAAGATCTGTGGTAAAAATGGATCCTGATTATTATCCTCAAAGATCCCCATAACATCTTAAACTGAAAAAAAGCGTGGTGAATCGGTCAGTTACGTCGTATCGGGAATTTTCTGTGTGTTTATGTCATTTAAGTAACCAATATTTAAGTATTTTTAATTGTATTTGATTTTAAATTTGAAAATAAGAAGAGCGTAATAATGCAATACATATATTTGTAAAGAGTGTATTTTTTTTACTGTTAAAATCTTTAGGTAATTATTTTTTTTCAAGGGTTCAGTTTTGTAACTAAGAAAGGGAGCGTCTTTTAACGGAAATGACATCTGTGAGAATAGCTTTTAAGATAACAGTGAAATGGGGGCAGTCTAGGGTGTTTCGGATGTCTTCGCTTGGAGGGGGGTTATTATTGGGCAGTAAAGGAAGTCGTAAATTGGCCTTCTCGTTTTCGCTTGCACTCTCGCTTTGTGACTGCAGTGGTTATATAAATCAGTTTCTTTCGGAAGAAAGGAGCACCTGTAGAATTTTATCTTAAAAGGGCAGTTTGGTTGTTCTCTTTAGTTTTTGCGCTTGTTAGCTGGGGGGTCAAATTTTAGTCTCACGCTTTGGGTGACTCACTGTGCAGCCGGTCAACAGTTAACAGTGCACAATGACTCTGTTTTGATTGGTTTGCGGGGGTGAAGTTGTTCACATAAATAATAAGTTCCGGGTTCGTGAAATTTAATTTTATGCTTCATTTTGTACTTATAATTTTTAGTGGGCGAAGAAACCGAGATTTTTCGGTTCTTGCTTGAGGTTAGAAGTCAGTTGAGAGAAAGAAGGATTAAGAGCTGCAGTGATGTAAAGTTTCGAAGAAGTTCGAGGAGCGTTTGCCCCGTGATGGAGCTTCACTCTTGCGGGTGGCTCGCGCCTGCGGTTTGGTGCGGTGTCTCTCTCGGCTGTTAGCTGATGAGTTTGCGTTAAAGCCAAGAGCTAAAAGACTTTCGTCTATTCATTTATTTCAGTATTTTTGATTTACATCTGAGTATCTCCATCTAAGTCATCCTTCTTCACCCTGTTTTAGGCTGAGTGGTAAAAGATGTATTCTTCAGCTGTCGATTCATCTACTTCAGTATTTTTGGATTTACATCTGAGTATCTATAATTATGTCAACCTTCTTCACCTTAGTTTGGGAAGAGTGGTAAAGAACTCGGCCCAGACTTTCGTCGATTCATCTACTTCACTATATCTAGCGCTCCCGGCCGCCTGATTTCCAACTTATCTACATTTCTGTCATCCTGATGCACCTTTATTTTGGAGCTGAGCCGTTAAGGACTTATTCTTCAGTTATGGTGAAATTACGGAGGTTGTCACCGATTTGCAGCAGTGAACAAAGTCCCAAAGGACTTATTCTTCAGTTAATATGAAGTCCTGTAGTTGTCTCCGATTTGCAGCAGAGTGTGATGGAAGCCTGACTTCCAACTGTGAGTTAACATATATTATCTATTTGTAGGATTATACATTTTGTTAAGGAGTATAATTTGAACTAATTTTGGGATCAAGGATCAGTTATCGATTAATAGAAAAGAAAAATTTGCTTGCGCCCTAAGTTAAATTTAAAAGTTGTAGAGACATGAAAAATGAGCAACGCCTTGGCCAGGAATCGAACCACGGACCTCTCTGTTACGCGTCGAGCGTACTTACCGCTACAAAACGAAGGCGTGCGAAAAATGCGGGAGAAAATACCTTATAAATTACTGTGTCTAAATATGTAATTCTTATTTGTAATTTCTAAGTTAGTTATGGAATGTAATAATGAGTGAATAATGAGGTATATTACTATTGTATATAAGGTAGCTGATTAGCCACCCAGTTTTCTGATTTAAGTAAAATTAGGAAAATAATAAATGTGTTTGTTTATATTACTAATAGCAGTATTTTTTTTGTGTTACTTTACGTTTGGTTACCAGTCACTCCATCTCTTTGAGCCGTAAGGCTTTTAAGAAACGTGGAGATTTTGCTTGGGGTTTTTGCTAATAATTTTTAATTAGGTTTTTCAAGACGCAAACCTTAATTTATGCACTAACCACGTATTAATGATTATTTGAATGTTGTTTGGGGAAAAATTGTAATGCATTGCTTTTTAGGTGCCAGGAAAATTTAAAATTATTGCTTGATTTTTCTTTTGTGGAACTGATTGATTGTTTTTGAATAATTCTTCTCTGGTGCTTATGAGGCTTGAAATTAATGAATTTGATCTTGTTGCTCTGGAGTGAATGTTAGAAGTGATTGAATATGTTGTTTAAGTGAATTTAAGAAATGTTTTGGTTGAGAGTCAGTATTCTATTCTACCGAGTACCAGCGAAGATTTATTCCGTCTTATTTTCAAGATTTATTAGAAGAGAGTGAATTTGCTTTGCTTGAGTTAATTGATGCTAAGAAATAGTTATTTAAATATTATTCGTATCGGATCATTCAGTCAGTTCCTTCCCCTTCAGATTAGAAGAATTTTAGTAGTAATTTTTTTAAAGTTTGTTCCGCACCAGTTAGGTCAGGCAGAAAAAAGAAAACCCGAACAATTTTAGATTCGCAACAATTACAACCAAACTCGTTGATGTATGTTTCTGGCAAACATTAATATAATTATGATTTTTACGAGACAACCAATATCAATTTTATCAGACGAAAATAGTCGGACATTTAGCAAGTAATTTTACATATTTGACAAATGCTCAGTGCAGCTTCTTTTGCTTATTTAGTAGAAATTTATGCGATAATCATCTCCATTTCACAGGAGTTGAGCAGCAAGGTTTCTAAAGCTCTCTCTAGTTAGGACTCAGAGAGTTTTTGAGACCCTGCTTTGTCTGAAACTTTTGCAGATTGAGTTAGCCAAGTCCCTTTAATTCCTCTGATGTAATATCTTCTAAGCAATCTTATTCCTTATAGTTGAAACAATATTAGGGGACTTGCGGAATCGTTGGTCGATGATCCCTCTTCGGTGACAAATACTTTGCAAACAGTTGTACCCCTCAAAGAATGCGGTAACATTATGACATCCGTAACGTTGGAGACATTACTAGCGAAAGTATTGTTTCGGTCATTTCACAGTATTTTACACACCCCTCTTAATGGTTCGAATGTTATCATAGACCTTTAGATGCAACTTACGTGGCAAATGCATATCTGCTTTCCTATTTTCACGTAGATCGTTGTAATATGATATTGAATTAGACTACTTTATTTAAACAAAATACTTGAGGATTACCAACCTAATAGCCTCCCACTAAATCAGATTCAAAATGTGTCTCAAACATATTATTAAATATGAAAAATATTATTTACCTGTATTCGGGTGACAGATGACTCTCTTAACGAAATTGCATCCGGTTTATTCTGGCCAGGCTTCCGAACACGGATTACAGCACTATTTGCTGGAACTATTCGTATAACTGTGGGAGAACAAATACTTTTATAACTCATTTCGAAAGTATTAAGAAATATTTACTATGCAGTAATTTTTGTTTTACGTATATAATGGTTAGTGGTTAGTTAGACAAGTTACTTACTTTCTCAGTTTTCAAGTTAGGCCTCAGTTGTGTCATGTAAGTAACTTTGAGTAAGTCAAAAATAGGGTATTATATAATCTGGTTGTTTGCTGAAAAAGTTATCTGTTCAACAGGATTCTGAATAACTAGGGTCATAGCAGCGGTAATTAACCATTGCGTTGATGAATACCTCCAACGTCACGGCATTTAAAATTTACCTATAAGTTTAGACAATGCCAATCAGGCTGCTGTGGCACCAGCCTTTCAAAACAATCATTTCAATTGGTGCTCCATGTAAATAAAACATATTAGCACTTTAAACTACAATATGCTTTTATTTAGTATGTAGTGGCATTAGGTTATTTCGAAGCAGTAAATTGAAGAAATGAGCAATGCTCTCGCTGGGACTGGAACCTCAGACCTGTCGAAAACGCGCTGAGTGTGCTGGCCAATACGCCGTGAAAGCATGCTACGAAGGCGGGAGAAGCACCTTATATACTCCCCCTTTTAAAGGGCGACTGGGGATTAGCGGACCCAATGGTGGTTGAGAATCATCATCCACCACCTTTTTTAGTTCGGCGCACCTCTGGAGACACTAGGTTACTTGTAAGCAGGAAGTTGAAGAAATGAGCAATGCCCTCGCTGGGTTTGGAACCTCGGACTTCTCGAATACGCCCCGAGTGTGCTAGCCATTACACAACGAAGCTATGCTAGGAAGGAAGGGGAGAAATACATTATAAGTTACCAAAAATTAATTTTTAACATTTACGAGCTGTTATGAATGAAAAGTATTGTAACTGCGAGTTATGTCTTTCATAACTCGCAGTTGCCGATGATGTTAGCATACTGCTGCTGTTGAGCATTATCATTCTTTACAGACAAAATATAAAAAAAAAGTCAACCTGACACCTTAAACGCCTAGTCGATCCCTAGAGACTGATTTTAGACTAACGAAAATACGTTTCGAGTTTAATGTGTTAATCATCCTCTCGAACGAGTTCTTTTCAAATTTAGCTTAGAATAATCCTTCGCCGCTGCAGCTATGAATACCGAATATCATTAAAAATTATCTTACAATTGTTGTAAATACTTCATATCAATATTTACCTGAGCCTTCTCAAACCCTTCAGACTGCTGGCATCTTTAGCGACTGGCCAGTTAGCATATGTTTGGATAATCAATCGTGACTGGCTGTAACATACGGTATTTGCATACTGTGTTCTACATCCGCAGTGATTTTCAGGTACTCAAATTCAATTATGCTTTCGGAAATTGCTGCTTTGCTTTGCGCGCTTAACGTTTGGAAGCCATAAAATCAGCCTCTCACATAACACACGGAGATGTACATTATTTTACCTTAAATCTTCCACAATGTATCAAGAATGTCTATGATTGAAAAACCCTGGCTGAGATCTATCTCAAATACATCTTCTGGTGAGAAATGCTGGAAAGAATTCGTGAATTAATCTTACTTTTAAGACATTCTTTGTTATTCTATACATCAATATTATGACATTTGACATTAAGTTCGTTTCCTCAGTAAATATTTCGATTTTTAAAACAAGAAGTAAAGCAGTGATTTTCGTGTTATTTAGAAAACTGTGATGACCTGGATTTCGGAGTATATGATGAAAATGGGAATTTGCCAACGAAAGTAAAAAAGTAAAGAATAAATTTTTTTTGGAGTTTTTTCTAGTTTATTTGAGGTATTTACAACAACGATCTTTTCATCACTAACTGAAACATACTTCGGAATAATTTCTTCCTGTTCCAAACACGTGCTACATGCCATTATTCGAAATGTCCTTTAAAATCACTTACACATATATAAGGTGCCCAACGGGATAGCGGTTAGTAACTCTGAATAACGAACGAAGGGCCCGGGTTTGAATCCCAAAGAAGCATGGATGTTGTAAGTATATACTATCTTTGTCGAATGGAGTCACTCTAAAAATATTGCGAGCTGAAAGTAATTTCGTATGGTTAGGTGGTTAGGAGACCCTCGAACCCCTGCCTCTGAAGTACTTTCTCTCAAAATTGGAGTGGAACTGAGCAAAGTCTAACTTCCACCTGTATAACTCAACGCTTTTTCCAACGACAGACGTAATCTTGCTTCTTTTCCACGATAAAATTCGGGGCTTATTCTGGTTAGTACAGAAAAGTGAGATTAGCTACAACAACAACAACACTACATATTTCATAAGGACCAAAGAATCAGGGCAACATCTTCCTCCTTGGTGTGACTTAAGTGCAAGAAGCAACAGAAAAAATAAATTTTCAGAAAGTTAGTAAAAGTAAAGTTTATTTGTCTGTATGGTTAGAAAGTTAGCTTGACTAAGTCAAGGCACGCTAAGACTGTACCGAAGGGGAAGGTTGCTTTCATGGACTGCTTTATAAGAGACACTGGCTCATTTCCACATTCTATAAAGAGTATAAAAAGAGTTTTTGACAAGATATTGTGTTATAACATTTCCCAACATGGAATACGGCATTGCCTTTATGAGGTTCAACTCTTTAAATCTAAAGTTCTAACTCCGAACCCCACGAACACTTAACAAGCGAATAATCGCTAAGTGTGTGAACAGAATACGTAAGACTTGAGAAGGGTTTAAAACCCTTTATTATTCAGTATATTTACAATCAGTTCCAGCTTCGAACTTTACAATAAAGCCGCCACTCGGGCTCGAACTTAAATACTAATAATTTGAACTAAAATTAACTTTACTAAAGCTCTTAAGGAATATAGCCGAAGCTATCAGAATCTAACTAGTTGGCCCCTAAATATTAATTAAATCGGCGAAGCCTAGCAAGGGCCTAAGATAAGGCCGAACGTAATAATAGCTAAGAGAGATGTAGCCAGAAGGCAAACGCGCGCTAATCCGGAAATCAGACTCTCTCTCTTGAAGTCGTTTAAGTCACGACTTAAATAGTACTGTAATGCTTGTTTCGTAATTAAAGCAAACTCCATTGGAACACAGCAAACTTTATTTAATAGATCAATTTCATAGCTGCAACATATAAGTCAAAGAAAAGGTAACATCAAAAATTAAAAGCCAAAACGTATTCTATCTCTTTTTAAATTAAAATGATTTTCTTACTTCGTGCGAGAACCGCACGCAGCTCTCGTGTTGGCGTTTCAAACATTGCCATTTATTAACATATAGATTTCAATTTCAACTATTTCAAAAGTTTAAGATTATTATTGCAACAATATCTAAAGCTGTTACAATCTCTCCCCCAACGGAGAAACTTTTCCGAAGGAAAAGTTCTTGGACGCGACTTTTTAGATGACTTTTCATATTTTCTTCGACTTTTTCCATGCGACCTTGATCGTGAACGGAAAACTAACTTGGATGGTGTTACAGATCGGCTGGGTGACCTCGCCTTTACTCTTTTATCTCTGCTTACACTTCTACTTTTATGGCGATAGCCAGAAGAACTCCTTCTGTGACGATCATGGCTCCTAGATCGACTATGTGAGATACTCCTCTTGTGACGGTGTAATCTTGACCTAGACCTTGTACGAGAACGATGTCTAGAACGAGGATAGTATCTATCTCTTTCAAGTTCAGGACAATCACGAGCCCAATGTCCTGTCCGTCTACAGCGATAACATTCTTCACTAGTCTGACGTGATGATCGTCCATAACTCTCTCTTCTATAACTTGAACTTCGCTGATATTTAGAACCACCCCCTGAGCGATAGGATGGCCCTCTAGCCCATTCCCCAACAATGCTCTGGCCTCGAATTTCTCGTCCATTTTCATACTTTATGGCATCCTCTGCATCTCGTCTATCATCATAATCAACAAATGCATATGCCATGCCAGTCCTTCCAGAACCTCTTCTTCCTGATGTTCCATACATTCCGTATTTGACATCGCATCTTAGAAGCCGGCCATATTTTTCAAAAACTTGTTCCGCATCTCTTTTCGTTTGAGCTCTAGTAGTCACTGTATTAACCTGGTGAGAGTGATTTTCAGGTTCTTTTTTTTCATTCAGTAGTGCAACAGTTCGGTTGCCTAATAAATACCTTCCTTTGTCGAGTTTGTTTCCAATAATGGCAGCCTTGGTTATTACATGTCCGAGATCGCAGTTTAGTTCGACTTCAGCCAAGGGTAAACAGGTTGGATTTAAATCTAAATCTAATGGTTGCAATTATAGTATTAAATTCATTTTTACCAAATGTTGAATTAAACTCATTCATAATTTAAATATTATAGCCAAGGCGCCATAAATCTAAGCATTGTTAGCTTCTTAATTATTTTATTCTTCTCTTTTAAAACTAAAATTACACTGAAGGTATGTATTGGTGCTATAATAGCACCAATCACATAAAATCCTAAAGACAGAACGCTTGTCCCATCTTTGACTTTTATCCTTCATTTTATCCTTCACTGTCTATTCTCTTCAACAGCTTTTGAAACGTTGTTTATCCTTCTCCATTCTGTCAGTTACCGTTATTCTAAAAATCGTCTTCTTTTAAACTTTTCCTTACTGATGCCATTTAGTATTTTTTGAACTCTGTCTTTCTGTGACCATACTCTTGAAAGCCGTTGCGTTACAATATCTCATTAATCCAGAAATATCTGCATTACTTTTAAGCAGCTTATTAGTTCTATTTTTTAATATTTTTATCATATCCATTAAGGAAGTACTCCATTTAGCAGCAACGTGGGACAGTGCAACGTTGGTATTTTTAATACTTTTAGAAATTTCGAATTTGTCACTTTGAAGGACTTCAGCAAACCTTAAATCCAGATGGTAAAGGTGTAGAGACATTAGGTTATTACGAAGCAGGAGACATGAAAAATGAGCAACGCCTTCGCCGGGAATCGAACCACGGACCTGTCGGTTACGCGTCGAGCATGCAGACCACTACACCACGAAGGCATGCGAAGAAGGCGGGAGAAATACCTTATAAAGGTACTTTTCTTACTTGGTCTATTTGTTTGAAATTCGGTTAACAACGATACTAGTGATTATGAATGTTCTTCGAATGATTTATGTATTCAATAGTCTATGAAAATAATATTTAAGTGATTACAAAACTTTATACCAAACTTATTACTCAAATATTAACATTTAAATTCATTTAACCATAAAATGCTCAACATTTGACAACAAGCTAGTTATCTAAATTAAGTTATTTATCTTCTAATTCATAAAAGAAATTTACGATCAGTTAGGCTATAAACAAACAATATGTACCATTTTCTATACGAGTATAAAAGAGTTAACTTCTTTGATTAGATCTAATTATGGAAGTACTAAATCCATTTGAGATCTTAAAGATATAACATCTTTTATTATTTCCTTTGCTTAAGATATATGAGCTTAAACATAACGTGGGTATGTTTGAGGAAAAGATAAGACATTCATGAATAGCTTTCAGGAAAACATGACTGAGTTATTCGCATTAATTTCCTCATTAAGTGAATTAGGGGACAGGGAAGAAAAAACTTTGGGTATTTCTTCAGCGTAGGCGAGGCAAAAGCCAACAAGCACAGCCATGTGTCATTACTATTTTTTCCAACTACGAAGTTTGTTGAACTTTTACCTTCAAATTTGAATTGAACTCGGGAATTCGAAGTTTTATGGAAGGTTATTTGCGACCTGTGTGGGAGTCCTGGGTGAAAGTTTCAACTCTTAACAGCGCACGTGATGTGCAAAACAGAACCTTTGGCATTCAACCCATTAAGTATGAGGAGTCCTACTCATGCTTTCGGATTAAGAAATTTTGTTTCATCTTTAATCTTAAAGAATTCGTTTCGTAATTTTCATTACGTTGGTTAATAGCTTGTTTTTCAGATAAGGTATATTATTTGTAATCATATTTGTTATTTTTTGTAAGGCATTGATTTGCATTAAATCACAGAATAGCACTCGCCAGTCTTTCCAACTCAATTTTGAATTTATTTATACCCAAAAAATTTTATCATTGCTTGTTAATTTGTTTTAAAAATACAGTTTTAGTTTATTTACGCAGTGTGTCTTAGAGGTTTTAGGACTAAGATTGGATAAAATTCGACGGTTTAAGGGAACAACAATGTTACTGTTAAACTTTAATACAAAGTGACGGGGAAAAAATCCCAGCACCAAGAAGGAGTTGTTCTAGATAAACGATATTTAGCAGGCGTGTTTACACATCTGAAAGATGACATCTATTCAAATTTTACGCTAGGCGCATAAGTGTCTCGCTAGTAGCGCCACTATGACACTTAAATCAGGTTTGCTTCAAATATGTCCAGTAAAGTTGAGCGTTATTTATCGTTGCGATTTGACGTAGTGAGTTGATGTTAATCAAGAATGCCTTTAAGAAGACGAAGAAGCCATTATCAACAACTCAGTGAGGAGTTTGAACTAAGTCATGATTTAGGGCTACGATAAGGTGGATTTTCTTTCCGCGATATCATAGAAAGGCATGGCAAAAATGCATCCACTGTGCATGATTATTGACAGCAATGGTTAAGGGAAGGTATCGGCTCAAGAAGATCAGATTCCACTTGGCCATGTAGCACTACTGAGAGGGAAGACCGCCGTGTTCGGCGTATGGTTGTCGCGAATCGTACTGCATCTGCAGCAGAAATTCGAGCTGTAGTTGGCAAAACAGTGAAAAACGAACTGTTACATATGAGTTACTTGAAGGACAGCTCTCAGCCAACCGCCCTGTAGCATGCATTCCACTGACTCTAAACCACTGCCATTTGCAACATCAGTGGTGTCAAGTTAGAGCTCACTGGAGGATGGATTGAAAATCTGTTGTGTTTTAGGATGAAAGCCTGTTCTGCCTTGGTGCCAGTGATGGTCGTGTGTTAGTTAGAAGGAAGTCAGATGAGCGCCTGCGGCCTAGATACACTGGACTTACACCTGGAGTTATGGTCTGTGGAACAATTTCATACGACAGCAGGAGCGCTCTCATGGTCATCTCGCGCACTATGACTGCAAATTTGTACGTCAGTCTGATGATTCAATCTGTTCTGCTGCCATTAATGAACATAATTTAAGGAGGTGTTTCCGAACAGAATAACGCTCACCCTCATACCGCCATTTATCCCAACATGCTCTAGGGAGTGTCGACATGTTGCCTTGGCCTGCTAGATCACCAGGTCTTTCTCCAGTCGAGCACATACGGGACATCATTGAACAAAATCTCCAACGTCATCTACGATCAGCATTAAGCCTTTTTGTATTCCCTGTTCTGTACCGACCAAAATGCAACAGGCATGGAACTCCATCCTACAAACGGACATCCGACACCTGTAAGACACAATGCATGCACGTTTGCATGTTTGCGTTCAAAATTCTGGCCGTTACACCGGTCATGTACCAGCATTTCACATTTGAATGGGCTCTTCTCGCGCTTGCATTAACCTGTGATATTGAAAATTTAATCAATTAAATATGTTATTTAGACGAATGTACAGCCGAAATTTCATTACTGCATATTAATTTCTTCTTCGTACTGGAATCATTTTTGCGTCAGTATATATAATTTTTGTAAATCTATACAATGCCTTACTCATTTTTACAGCTCTTGATTGCTTTGTAGAATTCACCATTTGGCACGCTGTTTAAGTCTCTGGTTATGGTTTTCGAATTTTTTTAATGATATTAAAATAATAATATCTGAGGGAAGAGAAAGTAATCTAAATGTGCTAGAGAATAACTGTAGAATAAGAGAACCGCGATATTTTTCTTCTTTACAAATTGCTTCATGAGAATGGGATTGTTGCTTTCGTGGAGAACTTTTAAAGGACCTGGCTCATATGCATGTTACACATGGATAAAAACACAAAAACACCCATGCAATGCAGCTAGCCCATTCGCTGAAATTCAACCCCTGACCACCAAACTACTAGTGTCCAGTGATTTTACCGCTCGGCAACTGGCTGGTTCCATCTCCTCCAGCAGAAACCAGTCATACGACTGAGTGTTTTCAGGGCTAAAGCTGTGAGTTCTCATTAGAGATCCATCCATTATGTCTTTTAGTAATTAGTTTGGTTTGATTTGTTTTATTTGGCTAAGGCAAAGCACGCTAAAACTATATGCTGAATGGGAAGGATGTTTTCTTAGACTGCTTTATAAGAGAAACTGGCTTGTTTTCACATTACGCATGGGCAAAAACACAAAAATTAGCATGCAGCCAGTCCGTTTGCCGAGAATCAAACACAGATAGAAGTACCAGTATTCAGAACTTCACTAGTCACCGGCTTAGGAGTCTTAAATACATAGTATTCACCTTTTATCTCTCAGGAATACAGGGTGATCTTTTTCAAAGTGACAGTGTTTGGAGCGCCCTGTAGCGCGATCTAATAGCCGAAATGGCACCAAACCTGGTATTTAGACTAATCAAGACATGGGGAAAAGGATTCCGTGAAAAAAACTTTTAGTTCCAAAAATCGCCGCTAGGGCATTTTGTGGCTCTGCTGTAGCTTACAATAACGAGTTTTAGCACAAAACACGAGTATCAAACAAAAATGCAAATGTTGTGCGATGACAGCGCCAGTAATAGGAGCTATAAAAGCAAGTAGTAGACAGCTCCGACAAATAATCTCAGCTGAAGTAAACGAGCTCCAGTGGACGTGCCTCTCACGTTACCGGAACGTGCGTTACTGGTGAAGCTGTATTACATGAATCAATGTAATGCATCCGCAGTTCTTCGGGAATTTCAAACCAGAAAAAAATTACGAAAGGGGCCTTTATCGCTGAATGGCCTTAAGAAAATGATTAAGAAATTCGAGGAAACGGGGTCACTGACTATTCGCGCTGGGAGAGGACGTAAACCAGTATCAGAGGATGCAATAACTGATGTGGCAACTGCAATTGTCGAAGGATCGCAGGGAACCATTGCTGGTACTAGCAGCGCCCGGGGTGTAGCTCGACAATTGGACATGAATTATTCCACGGTATGGAGAGGTTTTCGGCGCGTTATCGGATTTCACCGCTACAAAATCAGCCGCTTGCACGAACTGAAACGAAATGATTATGATAAGCGAGTGACATTCCCTCTATCGTTTCTTGCCAGGGTAGATATTGATGATGCTTTCCCATGGCACATTCTATGTGGAGATGAGTGCCATTTTTATCTCAGTGGGTCCCTAAGCACACAAAATAGCCGAATTTGGGCTTCTGAGCAGCCCCACACCGTGCACGAAATCCCATTAAATTCCAGGAAAGTCACTGTTCGGTGTGGTTTCACAGCCGAATTCGTAACTAGGCCATTCTTTTCTGAGACCATCACTCCGACAGGACCCCAAACGTGCACCATAAATGCAGAAAGGTACCACGAAATACTGCAAACGTTTGTTATTCCTCAACTTCAGCAAAGAAATCGTCTTCAACAGACAATCTTTATGCAGGATAGTGCTCCGCCACACATTAGTAATAAGGTAAAGCAGCTGTTGCGCCAAAACTTCACTGATGATAGTCATAAGTCGCAGCTTTCCAGTTGCATGGCCTCCTCGTTCCTCTGGCCTCACGCCATGCGATTTTTGGCTCTGGGGTTATTTGAAATCTCAAGTTTATGTTGGTGGAGTATCAAATTTGTCTATTTGAAAGGACAGCATAACAAAGACAGTGCGGAATATTCCTCGTGATATGTTACATACGGCTGTGCACAGAATGCACGGTGTTGTTTCTGAGAATGTGCTCACATTGAATGTGGTCTAATTCCTCACCGGGGAAGTTAATGTACGGCGATTTTTGGAACCAAAATTTTTTTTACGGAATCCCTTTTTTTCCATGTCTTGATTAGTCTAAATACCAAGTTTGGTGCCATTTCGGCTATTAGATCGCGCTACAGGGCGCTCCAAACACTGTCACTTTAAAAAAGATCACCCTGTACATATCTTATGAATTACCAAGCAAGGTCCCCACTATTAGCTTTACACGAGATTTCTGAAACCGAAAGTTTTATGATCGCTTTTTCCAACCCGAAAAGATAACTGCTGTTTTGACTTACGAGATTATAAGCGATGCAGAGGTTTGTTTAAAAAAATCAGGATTAATTCTTCCTTTATAACAAAACATTATTTAAGGAGACTGGTTATGAAAATTTGCACCCTTATTAATAAATATTATACCCCATAACTTAAATGAACCATTATGGAATGTGTATCATCTTTCTATTTTAGTCACACCGACGTCCAGTACCAGCATATTTAAAAAAACATTTACTTAATTCAGAGTATTTGGAATATTTGTTATTGATTAGAATTGGGATCAGCATAAGCAGATAAAGTAGCTTGTCACAGGTTTCTGAAATCCTCTTCTTGCAACTACATTTAGCTTTCCTCTTCCTAACTCACAAGTGAGTGCATTTGTAAAAGGAGTCGTCCAAAACTGTGCAGTGGTTAGTGGAGATTGATGGGTTTTCACAAGGCTAGATTTGAGTTCGAATCCCTTGTAAGACATAAATATTTGTCTCTAAAGTGTTTTACGTCATGGGGGAGGGGCTCTTGAAATATGTATAAAATGTTGTTGTATTCTCAGTCCTCAAAAAGCATCTTGAGGACTTGCAGCTGATCGGTCGAGCAACAACGGCGCATATCATGTTGCAAAGTCTTTAGCATTCTTACTCTGAACTTTTGACGTATTTACTGTACATATTTCTATTGTACAATTTCTACTGTGTTGCTCATTTAAATTGTGAAGTTGCATCTCCGTAAATTCATCTGAAGTAATTGGCTATCCCCTGCGTGTCACCCGATTCGACGCATCTCGTCGCGCGACCACCACAGTTCCTCCGTGCAGCCCAGCTTGACGGCTTCCATTTTAGTTGAACCAGCACAGGAGCAAGGAGCTTCTTTTTCTCTCTCTTCACCACCAAGAGAAAACCTCCCCTTTAGGAACTCACTGTCACGCCCTTCACGGGATTACATCAGGAACTGGCAAGAGCCATATAAAATTTCCCTGCTAAAAGCCAGTATATTCACAAAGTTCCAAAGTCCTCAAAAAGCGGTTATCAAGTGTCATTAACCTTTTAGTTTTACAACCTACGGTTGAAGGGCAAATAAACTTGTGGCTGCTTAAATGATTTTTGCATTCACTGAAGATTTTAAAAGTAAAGATTGCATGCATTTCGTCCGCATTTTTAAAACGAGTGTTTGGCGTTTAAATGAAATTAATTTTAACCTTACAGAGTAAGTGTAAGAGGAATTTGCTCCGTCCTTGCCGGGTATCTTTGTGGTGTACTTGGAAGCACTTTCAGCTTGTAGTCAGGAAGTTCTGAGTTCGAATGGCGGCTAAGGCATTAACTGATTTTTCTTACTTCTTGCTGCTATACAATGGTGGTCATTCTATAAGTGTGTCTCACAAATGATTTCATCGTTTTGCCATTTGTATCAAAGGCACGAAAAGTTTAAAAGCGTTATTAAAAAATTCTCTTGCGCAAAACATTATCATATTTCATAACAATCTGTTTGACTTCTTATCCACTGGAAGTCTCCATGATAAGACATTTCAAAAATTAAGTTACGTAGATTTTATTCATACCAAATTTAAACATGAATTAGATCTCAAGAAAAACATTCCATTCCCGAGATAACGTACTTTTTAATGAAGCAATACTTTTGAAACGGAGGTTTACTTTTCAAAAGTATCAAGAGCAGGCAAAGACATAAAAGAGGATGATACTAAACAAAATGCTAATACGTTTTTGAACTTTCATCTACCGTTATCAAACGCATAACTTTAGAATAGTTTTCTTAACTTATCGTTTTAAGTACTGCCATAAATTCGAAAGGGTACTGAAAGAAGGTAATCAGCCAGTCATGGTTTTGAGTAATAAAATGAGATATTATCAAAGAGGCTTTATAAGACATAATGAAAGATCCGGATAGAAGGAAGCACATTATCGTCATGAGTAGCCTCAAGCAACTTTATGCCGATATGGGAGTGCTGCTGAGAGGTATTTAAGTGTAAATAAGAGAAGTGAAAGATAGAAATGCTTTTATCATACCTGAGTAACCTTGCTTTATGACAATGGCTTGAAGGTTCAATCATAAAAAAAGGATTTTTTTAATTACTTTAGCATTCTATGTAAACTTGTGCTCCTTGTTGCAATGTTTCTAAATACTGCTTGAAATCCAACTGTTAATTACATCCAGCTGAAATTGTACTTTATTACTTCTTTATCAATGACTGAGTTGAGATTTTAAGATCACTTTCTGTTCAATGGTATATACCCTTATAGTGAAGAGCTGGAATATTTTAAATCAGATGCAGAAGTGTTTTAGATCAAATGCTCACAAGAAGAGCATTTCGGAATGAAAGCAGACGCAATATGTATAGTAAATAATTCACCATATATCCATGACATAACTTAATGCTAATAATAGAGAAATATTTTCCAGTAGCAGGAGAACTAACAGTTATATGAACTCGCAAAAGCTGTCCAAAATTTTTAATAAAAAATTTCAATATTTTGAAAATAAAATCTATCTAGAAAATCTTTGCGAAGTGGAGGGACATTCACAAATGTATTTTACACAAGGAAAAGGACAGGAAAAACAGGAAAGGTCTGGATTTCTAAGGGTCGGGAGCAAGTGAAAAAATTTTTAATGTTGCCATTGCTGTTGTTAAACTCATGTCAAAACCGTGAATAATTATGGGTTAATTCATGAAATGCTCTTTTCGTGATGAGAGCACCAGCTTATCCAATTCCACTTTAGCATTGGACCCACCAGCGGCCGAGCGGTAAAGTCGCTGAACACGAGTAGTTCGGTCCGAGGTTCGAATCCCGCGAACGAGCAGGCTGCATAGGCACTTTCGTGTTTTCCCCCATGTGTAACGCCTATACGAGCCAGTTTCTCTTAGAAGGTTCTCCCCAAAGGCATCCGTTCCCTTAAGCAGATAGTTCTCGAGGCTTTTCCATAATCACTAAACCAAACCAAACCGCTTTAGTATTAATATAGAATTCGTCAGGTAATAGAATCCGAGCGTCTGGTACCCATTTTCCATTTCTATACCACCATCCTCTTGAAGGGACTTATTTAAATGCAGGATTTTAGATGTTCGTACTCCGTAGTCATTGTAGTAAAAAAAGGTCTTACGTATTAGCACAACCACCTAGGCTCACTTTGGCGATTTTTTAGAGAAATAAAGGTGTTTTGGTGGATTTTTGGATTGCAACTTACAATGAATATTGTTACTTAAAGTACTGTTATGCGCATGGTTGCCAGAGTTTGGTGACTTTTATTATGGTGGTTGCGATAATACTGTAAAGAATTTCATAACTTATTTCTGCAACTTTAATTATTTGCTAGACATCTGGGATGTGAACGTAGACCCACTGAATTGGTAGCCAGTTATCATTAACCACCACGTCCATAACGACAATAAAAAAATCGATAACCATTTTATGATACGTTGAAGGTATTCAGTAGATTTGACCAGAAGTATTATTAATTATATTGTTACCAAGAGAATGAATTTATAAAATATCGCATTTTAGGTATCAGGCAAGGGCGGGGCAAACCCGAGGCCTAGTGGAAGAGTTAGGAGGCATGACAACTGGCATTGTCGTCCTGAAAGTAACAGGAGTCCAACCCGTAAAACTGCCACAACGTAGGAAGCCCATTGTCATCCAAAATAGTGCAGTAGGCATCAGAGTTGAGCTTACCATGAATGGGGACCAAGGGTCCCAGCCCATACCAGGAGAAACACTCTCAGACCATAATTCCACCTCCGCCGAACTTGACTGTTGGCACAACGCATTCCGGCAGGAGACGTTCTCCAGGTAGACGCCAGACCCAGACCCTGTCATCCGAACGGTAAAGGGTGAACCTTGATTCGTCACTGCAAAGGACCCGTTTCTACTGATCTACGGTTCGATTTCGATGTGCTTTGCACCACATTAACTGAGCAGCGCGGTTGGACTTTGTGATCAAAGGCTTATGGGCAGCACGACCATAAAAACCAAGCAGATGTGCTTCCTTACGGATGGTATTCATTGAAACAATACTCCCGTAGGCCCTTTGAAACTCCTCGCGGATGAGGGCCATCGGTTGGGTGCGGTTCTTCCGAATTTCTCTGGACAGCACTCGTCGGTCTCTATCTCCCAGTTTCGTTGGTCTGCCGACTCGGGGCACATTCCGACAATCACCGCTCACCTTCCACTTCTTAATCACATATGCCACTGTCGATGTTGGGTACTTCAGATCGCTAGATATGTCCCTTAAGGATCCGTCACATTTGTGATACCCGATAATTATACCTTTCTCGAAATCAGAGAGCTCCGAACTGCGAGGCAACTTGCATGCGACTAAAGCCGATGCTGTTTCCTACACGATATATACCGGCGGAGTACGTGACTGACCTTAGGACCGCAGATATCGTCATTTGCATAGGTGTCCAAATACTTATTGGTAGTCAGTGTACTTATTGTGTATTTCGTATAGAAATATGTATTTGTCTTTCTGCCTCAGATGACAAAATATCTTTTATTGTTCTTGCGTTAGTGAAAATTCCTTAAGGGGCATCGATACTTTTGACTAGCATCTTTTTTTCTTTTAGTAGAATCTATCACTTTTACACCAACTGTGTCGAAATGTCATAATTTTATGAGATTCTAATTTAAGAAATGCGACTTGGTAATTGAAATAGCCTAGAAGAAAACGGGATAAAAACTTCTTTCATACGAATGGGGATTTTGAGCAGATTATTTAAAATAAAACTAATTAAAATTCGTGTTACGTACTTAAATTATTATTAATAAATGCTCTGAAAATATTAGTAACAAACTCATTAAATTAAATTTCTGGAATATTTTATTGAGAAATACATGATGTCTCTTATTTTCCAGTTGCCTACGCTCTAAAATAAAACGTAAACATATACACAAGGAAGATTATAAAGACTGTATTTTAATAATTATCTGAAGATGAAAGATAAAAAGGCATTCATAAAAATGACCTTCGCCTGTGTACAAAGGGCAAACATAGAGACAAGAAAACTTACTTCTTTCGAATATGAATTGCATTTCGTGATGAATCTACGAACCACAGAATGGTCTTGTTTTAAGAATGTCCCTGTCTCCTCATCATTAGAGTGGGAGGCGGGATTTCCTATTAACCTTAACCTCGACGCTAAACGAGGTGAACGAGGAAACTTTCGCTACCGTTTTGTAACCTCCCATTTCCATCAATCTGCAATCGAATTTTTTCTTTATAACGTATGTAATCATTTCTTTCTACATTAAGAAGCAGCCTATTTTATTCTACTGCTGTAAACAGTCCAGTATTAAAAATAAGTAAGATATAATGTATGGTGGAATTTCGGTGCGTATACATTACACAATGGATTCTAGGATTCTGGATTGCAATGGATTGTGGTATAGCATACAAGGGTTATCTACCTAAGAGGACATGTACCTTCGTGGAAGTCTTTTTATGGGAAACAGTCTGGTATTTACACTCATGTCCATAAATTAAGGATATTTCGGAGTCACGCGGAAATCGAAAGGTTGTGGGGTACTTATTTAATCCAGTGTTCAATCCTTAAACATCACAAACACTAATAAGCGAGTAATTGCTTAAGTGTGTTAATAGAGACGTAAGGGTTAACTACCCTTTATTTCTCAGAATAAATACAATCAGTTCCTAACTCGGAACGTACAGTAAAGTCTCCACTGGGCTTGAACTTATGAATAGGAAATTGAACTTAACTAAGCTTAACTAAAGCTAACTGAAACATATAGCCGAAGCTATCAAGATTCCAAATAGTTGGTCTTTACATCTTAATTAAATCGGCGAAGCCAAGCAAGGTCCTAAAGTACGGCCGAGCGTAGCAATAGCTAAGAGAGGCGTAGCCAAAAGGCAAACGCGCCTAGTCAGAAACTCTCTCTCGAAGTCTGTGAAACATCGACTTAAATACTACTCTTTACTTATTTGCATTAACTGCGTTTCTGAAATTACATTCCGGTAGGAAATTGTAATCTGAAATTAGAATAGATAGGAAAGATGCATAAACTTAATAACTGTTAATAAAATTAGGATAAATCTTACAAGGTGTTGTCGAGAAGATGTGAGTAATACTACCATGATACGCTGAAATGAACAGGGGTAGCTGCACGCGAAAAGACAACAGACACACTATGTTTAGAACAAACACAACAGCAATAGATAAAGATTAAGAAGAATTTTACCTAATTAGAATGCATAAAAGAAGAGTTTGTAGAAAATGAATATCTTGCAGTAAAATTAATGTATCGTAACCAAATGAAAGCACTATAGCGAAATGAAATGAATTAGCATGTTCAGATAGTATAAGATTTCTTTAAGCTGGAAGGATAGAGTATGCAAGATTTTAATTACGTTTTAGAATTTTTTAAATAAAAAAGAGTAAAATTAATGTGAAGAAACTACGAGTATTAGAATGGCAGAATAATTGCTTTTCAAAAGCCCATTTGAGGACTTTTATTCAAAGCTGTTCCTTTGGAAGGGGAAGTTTGGCATTTATGTTTTAAATTTTACTAATGAAATACTATTTAATTTGCTTCTTTCTTTTCAGCCTCTTTGCGCCATGAAGCGCTCTTCCAAAAATTATGGTGATTTGAGTGGCACGCAATTTTATTTTAAAGTTTAGAGATTTATGAATTATAGTGTGAGAGTTTGGCCTTGCCGATTTTAATACAGTCTATTGGCTCTGGCTGTGAATGACGTACACTGAGGTTAGATCCTGTTCTCAGAAGAGGGTTTTTGAAATTCTATTGCGCTTTAGGTAATCTTGTAGCCTCTAATCAAATTAGATTTTAATTGTTGCATTTATAGTCATAGTGAAAGGAAGCTTTAAATTTTAAGCTAGCTCCAGGTTGGCTGGTAAATTTATAGTTGCATATTTTTTACTTAATCTCTCAAAACGGGTGAGGTAGCATAAACTAAAGTATTTTAATTTTTTGTCTGTTCGTGCCTGTCTGTCTTTATTTTGATGGTTAAATAATCTGGTGTTGAAATTTACCTGAAGGACACAAATAACAGCTTATCGCTATTATATTGGAGTTATTAAGTTATTGTTACAACTTTTTCATATTGCTTACAGAATATAGTTGTACATGCCTGGTAGTATAATATCTAAAACGGTGGTAATTCTTTTTTGCATATCATCAATATGGTTCCATTGAATAAACACGTTCGTGACCATTCCCACAACCAAAAATCACATGGTGTGAGATCAAGTGAGATGAATCGCCATTTGTTTCTTCCAGGCTTCGGTGAGCCAACAACGATATCCCTGGCGAAGTATGGAATAGCACTGTCAAGCAGGAATTATCCACGTTGGAGAATATGAAATGGTAGGCTGTCCGGTATGTAGTATTTTTATTCATTTCCTGTACAGTGCATATTTTTTTAACTATCCTGTAGAGCAGGGGTGGCCAACGTTTTTGTATATAAGATCTACTTTTTATCTTAAAAGTGTATCTCGATCGACTTATTCTCATAGGTGTGGTCTAGCGAAGTATGGAATAACACTGTCAAGCTATTCCATAGAGGAGAGGAGTGTAAAATAGGGGGAGAAGGGTGTAAAATATATACAATATTTATACACTGTGTTTCAGTATAAGGTGCATTCCAACGAGGTATGGGTAGATAAGTAAAATATATGTTCAAACCTATTTTTTACTTTTGAAATCCCTTATTAAGTTTTCGAGATATAGGTTCATGAAGAAAATAAACTTACAGACCCAACTTTTAATAAGAGTATTCCATATAAGCGATACCTAAAAAATTCGATTTTCCTATACATTTTCAAGAAAGATTTTCACTAACTTAAAATGCAATTTATTTTTTTTTTATCTCCTGCCTTGTATAAGTTGTTGTAGTATTTGTTCGTTAATATTAAAAAGTTGTTATAAAATTGCACAGTATGGCTGATAATTTGATTTCAATACTTCACTTTCGCATATTTTGGGCCAGGAGAATTCATCACGAAAGAATAACAGGGCTTACGGTTTGCTAATCTATCAATAGCTCGCTGAGCATACCTCTACTGAAATATAAGGTTTATCTTTTACCTATGTAAGAAACAACAGCAATAATTATTTAAAGATCACAAAAACTCATGTCAAAGGAAAGAAATGAACATGGATAATTAATTATTAACAATTTTTATTAATTCAAAGTAGCTACAGATAAAGACAGATTTAGAATTTACTTTGTTGCCTTAACATCAATGGGAAGACTGAGTTTGCATGTTCCTAACGAAGGAATCATAATTAGGTGTATATCCTAATAAAGATAATAATAATGAGTCTTCAGTATGGGAATCCGTCAGGACAGAACGTTGTTTAGTCTTCGTTAGTTTCAAGTATGAAAATGCCGATTCCCATAGGTATGCAAATCCAAAACAAGAATAGATATATTCACTACATTTGATGATTCTGGGCTATTTTTCTCGGTTGACATATTTCCAAAAATCCTTTTCAAATTTTTGGGCTTGTAAGATTAAGTCAGTTTGTACAATTTTAATTTCATTTTCTAACGCCTTTTGATCCATATGAAATATGTCTGAAATTTTTTGGCTAATGCGTTTTACACTTAAATCTTTTTTTAAAAGGAAAAGACATAAATTCCACAATTTCTTTAATTTTTTTTTCAAAATCCTGCAATCTTATCTCAAAATCTTCAATTACTTTTTGGATTTCCGCGACATTTTTGTCTATCTTATTAATTAATGTTTTTATGTTTTTGTAGGTTATCCGCCATATTTGGAAAATGATTCAGATTAGTTTGTTGCAGATCTTCTATTAAATAAAATAAATTTTGTTTTACATGCGTCTATGCAGCTGATCATATCAATTACTGTTTTATTTTTACCTTGTAATTCTAAATTTAAATGACTTAATATTGAAGTAAAGTCAATAAGAACATCGGTATGTAGTAATAATTCAGGTTAGCCTTCATCGAGCTGCAACTGGACGAGACGCCGTTTGATGGAACTTCCTCGAATTGACTTAACAATTTTAAATGCTTTGCCCATTACCTCTTTTGTGTTTAGTCTCTTGCTAGCTAAAACTTGCTGGTGAATTATGCAGTGATAACTTAAAAAGGCAGGAAATTCATCTTCCTTTTGATATGGGGCATAAATCCATTTATGCTATCTATCGGTGCAGCTGCTCCATCCGTTGTTATTGAGACCAATTTAAAAAGTGGTACTTTCAAACCATTGAGAAAATTTTTAAAGGCTTTGAATATGTCTACACCTCTGGTTCTTTCCTTCAAATAAATCGTACCCAACAATTCTTCTTTAGATGTAAAATCCTTAAAAACCATACGAACGTAAATAAGCAGTTATGCCGTATCACTTTTATCTGTCGATTCATCACACTGAAGGAAAAAACAAGAACATCTATTAATATCATTACATAACTGCTCTTTTACATTCCCACTCATCCTTTCAATTCGTCGCATCGCTGTGTTTCGAGACAATTGTAGATCTTGAATTGCAACTACAATTTCACTCTTAGAATAGAAGAGAAACACGTCAATATGACAATCAAATTTGCTGAAACAACCTTGTATTTGGCGTACATTTACTAAAAACATTCAATCAATTTCGAGGGCAGCTACAGGTCCCTCCTCATCAGGAGAACAAAATATCTAAAAAGGGAAAGGATATTGGCCAAACAAAAAAAGCGTTAAAGTTTCGTATCAAGGAACATGAATCTTATGTCCGAAAGGGCGAAATTAACAAGTCTTCAATAGCGTATCATAGTTGGAAATTTAATCATAATTTTGACTTCGGATCTGCAAAAATTATCCAAAAAGCTTCTTCCGTTGGTGAATTGGATTTTCTTGAGGCTTTTCATATTCACAAAGATTTAGCATGTTTAGTGAACGATTTTAAGTCTAAATCAGTCCTTCCTAGCGCTTTTAAAATTCTATTAACATAACTCTTGATTATTATTTTTGCCAATAGATGGCGTTGCCTCCTCGCGCGTGATTCTACCCGAGGGTATAAAAAACCATTACTGATCTTTCTTTCCCTTTCTAGATATTTTGTTCTCCTGATGAGGAGGGACCTGTAGCTGCCCTCGAAATCGATTGAGTGTTTTTAGTAAATGTACGCCAAATACAAGCTTGTTTCAGCGAATTTGAATTTCACTCTTGTTCTTAAAATCGTTAAAAAGCTAATCTGACATTTCTAGAAAAATTTCATTTACAAATTCACTGTCGGAAAATGGCTTACATTTTTTTGCTAAGAGATAGCTTACTTTGAATGATGCAGTAGTCACTATTTGTGACTTCAACATTAATTTTTTAAAATCGCTTTGTTGATTTGTTAATTGAGTTTTAAGATTCCTAACTTTATGTTTTCTTGGTTCAGAATTTGGTGCATAATCTGTTTGATACTATATATAAAATATGTCTCTCCAGATTACCCTTTTTAGTAATGGCTACTGAGGTAAGGCATATTAAACAACAACATTTGTCATTCAATATTGTAAAAAGTAATCGAGTTCCCATTCTTCATTGAAGTGATAAATTTTCGATTTCTTTGGTTTACTACTTATGTTCATGGGTATACTAGAATGCGAAGAAATATGACAATTTAAAGAATAAATATGGAATTAAATATTTTTCTAGAAAATTCAAAACTCATGAACTGCGGCTATTATCTCTGTTACATTGCAGAAATGATAACAATACTGCATACTAAGATCGAAAGCGGCAATAGAAGTGTATTAAAATATATATACAAATTTACAAAATGTATTGTAAAGTTACAATATATTTATTACGGTTTAAATACTGAAATCTTTCCTTCAAACAAATCGTACCCAACAATTCTTCTTTAGATGTAAAATCCTTAAAAACCATACGAACGTAAATAAGCAATAAATAGAATTATTGTTATTTCTAATATATTTGTAATACTGTCCCTTATTTTTCTCTCAGTGTAATAACCGCAGTTTAGAGATCTGTTGCCGCCCAACCGGTATAGTGGTTAGCGTCGGAGCCCATTTGCCGTGTCGAAGGGCTCCCATTCGAATCCCGGAGGAGGCATGGATGTTTGTGTCGGTGCGGCATGGCGGCACTTTAAATATGCGGCGAGCCGAAAGTCCTCTCATGTGGTTTGGTGGAAGGGGAGAGGGGTGGGAGACTCTCGGATCCATCTCCCCGGGCTGCTCTCCATCAAAACTGGGGGCGGAACTGAGCCAAATCGTACTGTTACCTGTTAGGTGCTCAAGGCTTTTACCAACGACAGGAGTAATCTAGCGCTCCTTGACACAAGAATTCTGGTGGGCTTGGGCTGACTCTGTCAGACAAGTAAGCATAAGCAACAACAACAACAACAGAGATTTGTTTCCGAGAATGTTCACTTATCAAATAAATAGATATGTAAGAAAAGAAATTTTATTTAAACCAAAGAAAAGGGACTTACATTTTAAACAGAAGAAAAATTGAAACCCGAAGTGGTCACTGAGGATAAGTAATGTTGATTAATAATAATACTGTTAATACAAAATAAAATGTTACCGGATGACACTTCCAAATATCCAAGCTAATTGATTGTGTTATTCGATGAGTCGCGAGCCCCAACAGTTGCATTCACGCATTGCGTCGGGTGACAAGTGTAAAACATAAGTCAAAATGTATTGTGCTGCATGGGCGGAGATCAGGCTGTCAGAATTCTAGGAATTTATGACCTCGACAAATTCCTAGAATGCACTAACCTTTTGAGGTAGGGGCGTTGGCAGCTGTAAGAGGCTTGAAAGGACGGGAATCTTGAACCTAATGCTTTCCCCCCTTTAAGAAATCACTGCCTTCTTGCAACAAAGATTCTTGTGTGTTGTTTAGTATTTCCTTAGTGGGGTGAATTACTTACACAAAAAGAAGGAAATGCAGGGATTAGTGATTAGGCTTTTAGATGCTTTAGCTAAATGAGGAAAAATTTATACAATACGAAGAAATACAAAGGCCTTTGAAAGAAATAAGTGGTTAAGACTCTATGGACGTCGACTTTGGCATTTCATCCCAATCCATTGTACACGAAATTCGACTCCAGTCATTGCGAGCGAACGACGACGATCGCTATCGACTTGTTGGCCACCGCTGCTGTAGAGCATGTATTATTTCGAAGTAAGAACTATTAAAATAATATGATTGCCTCAGATAAAATCTTTAATTCTAAAATAATTTCACTTAATAAATTGATTATTAATTGAAAGAAAGTGTCCGACTTCTTTCATATTAAATCAAAGAACAGAAATGATTTTATGTTAAAGAGAAAGCCATAGAGAATTCCGATGTAGGCAGAAAATTCAGCTTTTTGAATGAAGCAAGTAACTGAGTTGGGAATGTGTAGAGAAAGTTGAAGAAGGTTGTAGAGACATCAGTTTTATCGATGCAGGATATGTGAAAAATGCGCAGCGCCCTCGTCGAGAATCGAACTCCGGACCTCCCGAATACGCGTAGAGTGTGCTTCTAGTTACAACACGATGGCATTCGAAAGGAGGGAGAAAATACCTTATGAGGCAATGAAAAATGTTATTCCAGCGAGTATAAGAATGAAAGATCCATGAGAAATAACAAGAGTGGGATTTCTTTATCTATTGGTCTATATGTAATGAACATAAATGTATGGACACCGCAAAATAATAACTGTTATCCAACTGGATTTAATTCATTATTGCAGTGTAACCGAACTCGAAGGTATAATAGCTGGAGATATGTCTATTATCAGTATATCGAGTATTGTTTAAACACACTTAAATTTGAAATCATTGATTCTTAATCCTCTGAGCCGCGCAGGATTTTAGATTAGTCATGAAGCCCAGTATTTAAGCAGCATTTATTAATTGTGTTTGTATTATTACTTAATTCGGTTTGTATTTTCATAAACGTACATTCATTAAGATGATATTTACATTATTAAAGAAAGTAAGAAAGCAAAATTTCTTAAATTATAAGGTAATATATGCCAAGCTGCAAAACTTCTGATGACCGGATAGAACCGGTCATAACGCTCAGAGGATTAAATTCCCAAAACTCTCAAGGTCTGTAAAGGAGTTTTGCATTTTATTACTTCTCATAAAAGCCTTTTTCGTAAAGATCCATTTATTAAAAACGAGAGAATTAAAAAAAAACTATAAAAATTCGTTACAAGGGCCTTTCGCATCTTAAAAGATAAAGTACGTTTTAATAAGTGGTCACTATAGTGAAAGTGAATTTAATGCGCTTTTATTAGGTTGGAACATTTTACATTGGTATGAAACGGTCACTATAATGAGTAATGAAACGATCACTAAAAAGTGTAAGTGCCTTATAAAAAGCATTAGTAAAAAGAATAATATTCATCAAATTTTCATTCATAAGCTCTAACTTAATTATGCATATTTAAAGTCGTAAATCCAATACAGAAAAAAATAGAAGTATGTCCTTTCAGCCTGCGTTTATAGAAATATTTATTACCTTTCAGAATTTAAGGAGTAAGTAATGATGAATATAACCGCTAATAGTATCCAAAACAGGGAAATCCTAACACATTGAATCGTTTCGCATGTAGTTTATGGCAGTTCATATAATTACGTTTATGCTATTATACACATAAAATATAACGTATATTATGT
The DNA here is from genome assembly GCA_000611955.2 of Stegodyphus mimosarum. Taxonomy (NCBI): domain Eukaryota; kingdom Metazoa; phylum Arthropoda; class Arachnida; order Araneae; family Eresidae; genus Stegodyphus; species Stegodyphus mimosarum. The sequence continues at coordinate 530,957 of KK117669.1, forward strand.
TTCTTTCTCCATAACATATAAGTAATATAACAGCATAATATTGCTTGATTTAATCGCTCAAGGAGCAATGGAAAGTGGAAAAAACAGAAGATTAAACGCCCGAAAGTTTGAGAAGATTAATCTTAACTAAAGATTTAGTTATGCGATAACTAAAATTTTCTATTTCCCTCTCCTTTTTTAATGAGGAATTCTTTGAAGAATATGTCATGATTTCAATAGTACATCGTCCTTTCGTCGAAAATATTGCCAACTGGCAAATCTAACAGAAAACTGATATTTTATCGATATCCTTGCCACAATGGAAGGAGGACTGCCTTTCATTCCTAATTTCCGTTTAACAAGGAATTGAATTTTTATTTAATGAGAAATTATTTTCAGTTTTCTTTGAAGAAAAACTGGCATATTTATAGTTCCTGAAATTCTTTACTATACCGACTTTGGATATTTGAATTACGGGAAAGCATGTAAGCGCTATTTGCCTACGCATGCTTTTATGGAGAACTTGTTAAGGAAAGTGGCCCGTACTCACGTTACACATGGGGAAAACTACCTTGTAGCCAGCCCGTTTGTCGGGATTTGAACCCTGGTCGGACTTCTATTGTTCAATGTTATCAGCTTGGCCACTTTTGAGTCTTCCATAAATATATATAATAGTCTTTGTTACAATATGATTATCTATTTCACGACAAAGGAAGGCAAGGGAAGGCATTAATTCCGATTTAAAATAAAGAAGTGAATTCTGCATAGTACACATGTTTAAAATGTAATAGATCAATGTGTAATTCAAATCACTACAACAAACTTAAGTAGCATATTACAATCGAGACTATTCTGACAATGCTACGTACCAAAAAAACGAATGTGAGAGTTTGAATTGCATTGCCTATTGAGTAAAACTATGGGAAAGCTCAAGAAGTGTTCCTGTGCTATGAGGAATAGAATCAGAATGAAAATGATTTGAGAATCAGAAAGCTACATTGCTTTAAAGTCTTCATTTGTTAGGGTATGTAAAAAGAATGGCAAAAAGGTAAACAAACATTTATTTACTTTGCAAAGCTTAACAAAAACGTTAAAACTGATTCATATTCGTCCATTTTTATTTACAGCTGTCTCAGAAGAAATTATCAAAGTTTCAATGCAAGCCGTATAGTTTTAAGTGAATGACTTAACATTGGTAAACAGTTTAAAGGCTGAATGGCTTGCGTATATTTATATGAAAACTTCTATACTGAAAATGGCTTCTCATATCTAAAATATACAGAATATTGCAAAGACAACTATTGTCAAAATACTCACTGGAATATTCGTGACTGGCAGATATGCATGATATATTCAATATATACATAATTCTAGTTTTATGACGTTTTCTAGATGATCCTGAGGTTTATGGTAACTTGACGACATAAATCTCCTCTGTTAATACCTGGAATAAAGACCTGAATGCTCCTAACTGTATTCCATTAGAAAACATAAGATGGAATTATTGTTGTGACTATCTCCTTTCTATGACCTAATCAGAACAAGGTCCAGGAGTTTTATAATGGCAAGGAGATCATGACTGCGTCTGATGCTGGCATGAGCCTTGAGCAACATATGTGATAGTACGACTTAGTCCAAATCCGCGTCAGTTTTGACAAAGAGCACATTGGGTGTCAAGGGTCCGAGGGTCTTCCATTCCGCTTCCCCTGCTAATTAATCATTTGTTACGACTTCGTCTTGCCATGTATTCTGAATGCTACTATACGTTTACAAGCATTCATGTCATCTACGGGACTCGAACGTGGGCTCTTTGATACGGTAGTCAGTGTCACTAACCACAAACCCATACGGACGAGCCAAGAAAGAATAGCATAGATTAACATCCAGATTGTGTTATAGCTATATAGAACAGCAATGGAAATGTTTTGGACATTACCAGACATCTTTCAAAATTCAAAATGTTCATATAGGAAATTCAGAATATTTTCAGTAATGGACGTCCTCTCTCTGAAAATGTTTTGAATATTGATAAGATATCAAATGGAATTCCAGATTTTCTGCATAAATGCTTTGATCACCGTGCGTGTTCCATAAATACCTAAAGCACTTTCAGTGGATGGCTCAGTAAGCCTTGGATTTCTTCTTGTGGGAAAATCTATTAACAAAAAGCATCAAAGTAGTCGAACTGCGAATCGGCCATCACGACTTTCGTTACAAAATTTTATGCAAAGTTTGTGTTATAAAGTTAACACAAACATAGAAGTCGTCTTCGAAGATGTTATATTCCAAGAGGATGAATACACTGAACCCACATCAAACATTAGCCAACATGCACATTCCCGTGAATATTTTAAATTCATATTTTCTGTTGCATTTTATACGTTAAGAATTTTAAAAAGAATAAATTGTAATATTACCGAATTTGTTTATAATTAACGGGTTTTTTTCCTTGGAAGAAGAGAACTAAGCACTTAGTCAACATCTAGAGGTCTTCCGGACAACTAATTCTAATGACCGAAATTAGAGTTTTCAAACGCGGGATTTCAATTCATCTCCAGTATTGTTTAGGGGGTGCAAACAGGGAAATAAATCCTAAGGAACTTAAAATAATTTTGGATCTGTTATTGTATATACGTGGTGTCTGATGATACTTTTCTAGATATTCAAAATGTAATACATTCCCCCATACGTTTGATATGTTATTATAGTGATAAATTTGAATAAAACATCTCTAGCTGTGCCATCTGAGAAGCTCCACAAGCAGCGGTGATTAAGTTAAACGCAAGTTGTGTATTTGTTCAGTTAAAGTTGTAATAAAGAAAAGTTTATTTATACTTTTATATCATCTTACAGTTGCTTCAATTTGCAATCTAAGCTGGGCAGATAAAGTCGCCTGGCAATCTACATGGAACCAGAATTTAGTTTTGTCAGTCTTCGGTTTCTCTACGAACTGAAAGAAAGCACAAGGCAAGAAAATAAATAAAGGAATAAACACGTTGACGATGCTTCCTGCGAAATTCAGCTTTTAGTTTTCCTGATTTCAAGAATTTCTCTAAACGAGCCTAATAAACCAGTTATTACACTAAATATGAATCACCGTGTGATGAATATGAGCCAATGAATAATTTAATGTATTTGCTAAGAAATAAAACGGAATTACTGAAGAAATTCGTCTCATTTATTACTTCAAAGCAAATGAAAGAAATATGTATCTAAACCTATCCAAAGATAGCAATATTCTAAAAAAAATATCAAACTCAGGAAAATCTGCTTATTTTGTAAAAGGAATCCATAACCGCACATCATTCGTAATAAATATAGCCTTATAGTGTTTCACGATAAAATTGAGAGGCTAAAAAATCTTCAATTAATATAAATATTCGTTATATATGTTATTATTCGATAACACAATATAAAGATTTCTTAAACGGGCAGTTACATTTGTAAGGAAAGGGTTAACAGAGCAGTTCGATTTCTTAAGAGAAGAGAGAACAACAGTCTGTTACATTAAACTAGGCACTTCAAGGTTATAATGACCCTTACCTCTTTTCCACTGTAACGCATGTCATCATCCTCGTATAGAAGAAATTAGGAGGATTTTAGAAAATAAGAGTATTTGCCTTTTTTTTCCCGCAACTTCGTTACCATGGTTAAAATGGTTATAAAATATGGTTTGGTGGAACAATGATCTTCACGCGCCTTTTCTAAAGTAACAGATTATAACAGACATAAAACAGAGTTATTTATTAGTAAAATTGCATCAGATATGAAGTATATAAACTTTTGCAAGAAAAACAGGAATTATAATAGCTATTTATTTGTCTTCTTTTTTTTAAGAAGAGCAAATTTTATTTCTTGAATATTATTTAAAATCTGCACTTTTTCTGAGAAGACTGACAGACATATTTTTTAAGTGTTTCTCTGACATTCTTGAAAAAGTTCTAATTTTTCCTGATTTTTGAAAAATATTTGTATTTTCGCTCACTGAACATGTTTTATTTCTCTGATTTTCAAAGCGATAGCGAACCTTAATTAGTTAATTAAAAATAAAATTTTGAAAAGTAATTACTTAGCTGTTAATTAACGAAATTGAAATCTATACATGTATCCAGAAAATTAGTCAGATCACTAGGATATAACTTTATTTATATTTTATGCAAGATTTAAGAGAAAATGTTTTTCACATGTGAGGTTTCTTCCATATAAAATTAAGCGCTTAAAATATCTAATACTGCAGGACAAAGTGATGAGGTAAATTTAACCCTAACAGGCTCAATGAAAGTTAATTTAAACATTACGCTACTTTCAAATTATATAATCGTATATGCACAGATCATGGAGCATTTGGAAGTAAAAGGTTTTTGAAACTGTAAGAATCTAGAGAGAGATCGATTATTATTTTATTCTATTAGTATCGAAAGAAATCTGAAGCTCATGTCGAGCAATTAATTAGAGACGAATGCAAATGTACTTGTATGTCTTATTTTAGCATTTTCCCACTCTGATTACTTCTCTAACTACAATATATCCATTAATACACTATATAAAAGTGTATTTTACTTAAGAAGGATCAGTAAAATTTGACTGACTTAATGTTTTGGCTTTTATTCAGGGTTCTAGTTCGTTCTGGAAGTCATTGAAATTGAAATAGCGTATGTAAAACGGAAAAAAAGGAAGATGAAGAAAAAGACATTACAGTTTTTTTTAGCTAGAAAACTATAAAAACGTAATTCTTGTTAACTTAATAAATAACGTAATTCTTGTTCTTATGTTTATTTTACTGTATGTTACTGAACTTCGAAACAAAAAGAACAACAGCACTTACCTGGTTTATTCTGACCTCTATTTACATAGGCTGGTATTCTAACTTCTTGAGCACTAATGGTCAGTAAGAGAAGTGGCCACAGCAGAAATACAGCCGTCGTCCGCATGTTTGAGCCTCGTGTGGAACGTCTGCCTTCCAAATCTTCGGTTCCCGCGTACTTCATCCGGAAGTGACATCATTTGGAATCCCCTTTTGATGATTCGTTAAATCATGAAGAATTTTCTTTCTGACCAGTAACAGTGTCCGGCTTATGTCTCTCCTCCCACGTCCTTACCTGCATGTTTACTTTCCCCTTTATAACGGGTTTTCTTCGCCTTTTGCATCACTTCGAAGTTTAAAAGAAGAAAAATGAAGGAAAGGAAAAGTGAGTTTCAATGTAAAAAGCTAATGATGGCAAGGTAACAATACTGGAGATTTCAAGATTATTATCTGATTGTTCGAGCATACATTTTTAATTTTCACGTCGTGCTGTCGATTAAGGCAAGTAGTTAAATGTCGAAACATAAATCAGAGCAAACAAAACAAAAAAGGAATTAGTAATCCATTTCAAGGTTAATCAATGTGGCTTTTGAACTTACCAACTTCTACAGATTTAAAACAGTGATATGAAGGACACACGAGAGAAGACTAGGCAGTAGGTGCAGCGGTTCGTCAAACTTTTGACTAACGCATACTATCTAAACCAGTGATTCTCAGTCTTTTTTTTTTCTTTTTTGTCGCGGCGCACTTTTAATGATTTCAAAATTTGGCAGCACACAAAGAAAAAGATAAGTTTAAAAGTTGTTTACTTACCTATAATACACTGCGTAAAATAGTTTATGATAATAATTTTGCGTGTAAAATAAAATACTGTTGCGTTTGACGGGTTCGTGGATTTGAGAGTATCCGATGAAAACACGATGCAGAACAATAAAAAGCACAATTTATTTAAAAGAATCACTATTTACAGCACAATTCCAAAATTACCTTTAAAAGCGTCGAAAATCTACAATAAATACGCTGAAACACAGCTTCAGGCTGTAACTGTAAAGGTAGCTTCACGGCACCACTAAACTTACAATAGGCACCGTGGAACAATCACCATTACACACGGCAAAGCACTATCTCGATTGCTTTCCGTTCACAAAACTCTCGCGTAGCTTAGCACTCACGGTAAGCAGCTATTCTCACAATTCTCCCAATAAATTTTCACAATTTAATCACACTCTGAAACGCAAGGGTTTATATAGCTTTTCCTTAGGTTCCACAGGTTTCGAGAAATATCTCTACAGGAAGTTATTCTAGAAGCTTCCCGATTAGACCATGGGATATCGCCAATTTGGTCGCCAAATGGGTGATAAAGTCGCCAATCTGGCAACCCTACCATACACTATTTTATGGCAACCCTAGTGCTGTGCCGGAAAGCTTACATACAGGCGCAACCGCCGAATTTTTCGCAACAATACTATATATACTTTCGTGCCAAGAATGGAAAATATTTCATTAAAAACTTCGTAGCATCAGTTCGACGCCTCTTGGATACTACGCCCGGAGACAGATGCCCCCCTTGCCCCACCCTACCTACGCCACTGGCAATACATTTATTAAGGGATTAATTACAAGTTAATAATAAGAATACTTTTAATGAGAAATTTGAGGTTGATTTTTTTGGATAATTTCATTAATATTTGGTCGTAAAAATGACAATGCTGCTCTCACATGGTCTTCTACATTTAAACAGTCTCGATCTTTTATTCTCTTTTATGTTGGTTAATACCGAAAATCCGAATTCACACAAATAAGATTTAGCAAATTGTAATAATATTTTTAAAGCTTTTTCGGCCATCATGGGATAATCGTATTTAATGTTAATTTAAAATGAATTAATTGATTCTTCCGAATATTTTAAAATTAAATCTGGTTATTAGAAAGCGAAATTAGTACTTCTTCTTCATTCAAAGTTAATTCAAATATAGAAGTATTCGTTATCACAAATGGATTTCGAACCCAATCAAATTTTTTTATATCTAAATTTGAGAAATAATGAATAATTCTCCCCTCTAATGTTGTCAAACAGTCAACAACAGTTTTGTGAATAACAATATTAATTTTAATAAAATCTGGGACTGATTCGAAATTTTTAAAATTGCCTTCTGAGCTTTATTCTTCCATAAATTTATTTTTTAAAGAATCCCACCAGTTTATCTGTTGAGTTTAATACATTTTCTTTCGGCCCTTGCATACTTAAGTTTATATTATTAAAAATAACAAAAATATCTGATAAGTAAGCTAGTCTCCTGTCTACACCAATCAAAACTTCTTAATTTAAATTATGTACTGAAAACGAGCGAAAATGCTACGAAATGCGCCTCCTCCAGAGCACCAAAATCGGCTTGGATAAAACAATTGGCGAGCTTATTAACGTCTTAAAAACCGATTTTCGCCAATTCTCATGTGTACCGTACACTAGGATTAAACCCATAATAATTTTTACTATATACATTTCTAAAATTTGAGGGCACACTTTAAGAATTTGGCGGCATATGAAAGTGCTGCGGCACAGTGGTTAAGAATCACTGATGTAAACAAAAACTGAAAAACTTTAGTACCATCACTGCATTTTAAAATGACTGTTTTTTCATTTCTCAAAAGAAATATTTAAAAAAATATATATATTGCCATTTGCAGAACTTATTGGCTATTTTTATTAGATATGAACATATAAAAAAGTGTTAGATGAAAAATTTGTTACCATTTTAATTATCAAAATTTCAGTTATGATACTTCAATTCTAAAATTTAGTGTGAAATTTAGGCCTGTTTAAAACAAATCATTTTTTTATCTGGTCTTATTTCATTCAGTTTTAACCGTGAATTAGGATCTACTTTTAATTTTGCTCTGCGTTTATTTTTCAAAAAAAAAATATGGAAGAAAATACCTGTTCGCACAAATAGGTTGTGCAAAAAGGCAATAAAATAAATAAAAGCTTTTATTGAAATGCCTTTAAATTCTTTCTTTTGGTTCAGCCAAAATTTAACAAGTGTGTTATTTTTAAAATCTTCAGTTCAAGTTCGATCACAGGAAATCTCTATCACTTGTTTTTTTTCCCACGAGATAAAATCAGGGTACATTTGAACAAAATGGATTTCTAATCCAATTTTCTTTTTCATAATCCAAAGGAAAATACATGTTGAAATTATTTATCAATGAAACACTATGTTTTTTAATGTCAGATGCTACTTTTTCTTTTATTTTCAAATTATTTTCGGTTAGAAAACTTTCTAAAAGTGGTAAAAAGCTTAAAATATTGTTATCCAATTCTTTGATTATTAGTTTGAGTTTTTTATCATTGCACTTATTTTATCTCTAATGATAAACAAATTAACATTTTGTCTTTGTAATTCTAAATTTAATTCATGTAACTTTACAAAAGATATCAGCTAAGTAGGCTAACGCACCAACCATAATTCACTAAATAAATAATTTTGAAATTCAAAATTTGAATCACAGAGAAATATTTGAATTTCTAATCGAAATTCGAAAAGACGATTTAAAACTTTGCCTCTGGATAACCACCTTATTTCGGAATGTAAAAGTGTTTCACCTTCACTGCCCATCTCTTAGCATAAAATCGTAAATGTTCTTGAATTTAAAGCTCAGCTTTTAATAAAATTAACAATTTTCACAACTTGATTCAAAACGATTTTCAGGTTTTCGAGGATTGTTTTAGTTACTAAAGTTTCATGATGAATGGTGCAGTCAGTAAATTAAGTTTCAGGTGCGACTTTTTTTTATTTGAGAGATATCAGTGGAATATTTTCCTGTTAAGCTCGAGCTCCGTCTCTGCATCGGCAATGCACTTGTTGCAAGGAATACCATTCTTAGATATGCTGTTGTTACTAAAGCCTACCCGAAGTCCAAGAGACCTTGCCGCACAAATAAATCGCTGACATCATTCTGCTTAGCTGACAACTGTCTCAAGGAGACACCAGTAGGTGAGCGGGAGAGGCAGGGAGGGAACAGGTACACGAGGGATAGGTCCTTTCCCCCTCCCGTTGAATTTCATGCATCAAATATGCCCGCTTCTGAATCTGGCCATGGCCATTTGGAGAGATCTAGTTCTTTTACTCTGTAGTGCGAAGCCAAGCTCAAAGATGTACCAACGGTGAGCAGGAGAAATTTTCCATGCCATGTTCGTTTTATTTTTATATTGGGAATATATTTCAGATGGGCTTAAATCAGCGGAAATGGGGGAAGAGAGATCACAACATTTCCTTGCAAGATCAGCAGCTATTTCATTACCATACACTCCAACACGGGACAGTATTCATTGGAGATATATTGATTTACACTGTCCAAGCTCAAAAAGTTTAAACATGATATTCTCACCGGTCTTATCCACGAGCTTAGGCCAATTTTTAAGGATGGAGCTTCTACTGTCTGTCAGAATGCATATAATATCGCTAGTCGAACAGAGAGCATAATTAAGTGCTTTGCTGATGGCAATAAGTTCCGATTGAAGACGGAGCAATGATCAGAGCTTCTGACGCTGCATCTGATATCTCCTTCAGGGCTGTTACTATAAATACCACACCCTGCTCTACCCTTTATCTGATCTACTTCCATCTGTATAAATGACAAAGGTCTGGACAGGAATATCATTTATGATTTCAAGAGCCATTTGCCTGAGGAGTTCCGAGTGATGGTTGCCCTTGACAATATTAGTCGACAATTCCTCACGGATATTAACCTGACTGAATGAAGTATCTGGAGCATAACGAAAAAAGGTTTTAATTTAAAGATTTAGTGTTTCAACTTTAAAATTAATAAAATCCGAATTCCACACATAACTAAGTGGGCTGTGTCGCTTTAGGAGTTTAGTGCTTGTCCAATTTAAAATAAAGGCTGAGGTCCGATTATAAGGACCGAAACTTTTGAGCTTGATAAAGTACTTGTAGGAATTCACCTTAAAACTCATTGCCAAAGGCTGGATGTCCGCCTTATAGCGAACAACATCGTTTGGACAACTATTTCTAAGGCCAGTGATAATTATCGCCGCACTGAGCTGTACTCACTCCAGTTTCCTCACGTTAGTAGTTGAGGACAATTGATAAATTTGGTAACCATATTCAGGGACATGGCTGATTAGGGTGATGTAGCTTATTCTGATCCCAGTCCTTACCCGAGGATTCAGAATCCCAGTCCCTACCCTACATCATCCGAAGTAGTATTTTTCTTTTCAATTTCTCGATATGTTTTCCAATTTCCGATTTCTCGATATGTTTAGTGCAGTTCACTTCGGGATCCAAAGTGAATCCAAGATAAGTAGGGTGTTTATTACAGCCCAAGCGCACTCCATTCTGAGAAATGTCAGCAGAGTAATTATAAAGATGTCTGTCATAGTAAAGAGGCAGCATTCTTAGACATAAAACTGTCAATGACTTTGAAAATTTAATTTCCTCTATCGTGAAGAGATTGACAAAATAAATATTCTTCAATTCATTTATCCTTCTTCGAAACGTATGTAAACTAGCAAATTAACAAAATTCGTTATATCAGTACTTTCATTCAATTGCAGTGCGAAATATTAACTGTGTTTTATTTTTTGAATAACTATCTCTTTTATGGGATTTGCTGTTTCATGAATTCGTCTGTTTACTGTATCATTTGATAAAGGAATATTATTAATTAGACGCTTTTTTGTTGAATAATGTTAAAGCGATATCTTTGGCTGTTGATAATATAAAGTTTTCTCTCATAGTGTGAGCCTGCCCAGTCTTGGGAATTCTTAGGCTTACTAGGTAATGAACTTCCAAAGCTTTTTCGCTTGAAGTAACAAAACCTTTCATTACTTATCTACTATTTTTGAACTACGATAATTTTCTCTTAAAATATTCTTCAGATTTATTCTTTAAATTGGCATGCTTAGATTCAAGATGTCTTTTAAGAAGCGATGATTTCATACTTTGATTGGATAATAGTTTATCGCAAACATAACATTGAGGTTGAGGGTCCATTTCATCTCAATTCCAAGTACACTCAAATGATGGATAACTTTCATTATATTTTCTATAAACGATTTTTCGTTTTCTTCTCAATAATATTAGTGCTACTAGATTGTCCTGGTTCCATCACATGTGAATCATCACTTTTCCGTTTAGTCAATCCTAGCCATTTTTCCATTTTGAAAATCTATGTTTGTTTTATTATTTTGTCATAAATTTTAAATGCACAATATATTACAAATTCTTCAAAAATAAACGGTTCTCAAATGCGTAGCAAAGTAAGGAATGCAGAGCAACAAGAAAACAAATTACTTGTTGTTAAAGACAGCAAATGGACGTAAAAAAATTATTCTAATTGAAAATAGAGCAATATGAACCCCAAAATGAGGGCTAATGAAAATAAAAACTGATTTCTTCACTGAAGTCTTATGAGCGGCTGTTGACGTTGAACAAAGCTTAGATCGCATAAATTTAAAAGTATTAGAGAAAAACCTTAAAACAGGCTATTGGGATATTTAATTTTTGAATTCAATAATTAAAAATACTTTGTTCCTTTGTGTACCACCTATTTTTCTCTTGCGTACCACCGGTTGAGAACCGCTGCTCTAGTGATTATAAGTCTTACCAGACTCATCGAGTCTTCCTGGAAAGATCGTTGTTTGATCTGACCATATTCTTTGATTTAACAAATATTCTTTGCTATCACGCAAATTCAACCCCGTAATGATAAATTATGGTAAATATTGAGAACGTTATAACTAGCTATCATAATGCAGAACATTATGAAACTGAGTTTTGAATTTAATTACTCGGCTATAATTGCAATAGTGTCTAATAATGACTCAGATAAGTATTCTCATATATTTTACACAGTACCTCCAGTTTGTTTCAAACAGCAAAATATGAAGATTATTACGCGAAAGCAGTTAAATTTAAGCTTAAAGGTTACTGTTCTAAACATTCTTGCAACTTATATTCAAACTTTTTTAGTATTTTATTAAATGCTTTAATATAGGGGTACCAGATGCAAAAGTGAAAAAGGAGGATATTTATTTCGACAGGGAGGTATTTCAAAATAAAATTAAATTTACGATGTATAAACCTTTATTCTGAGAAAAAGTAACTTCAACATTAAAGTAATTTTTTAGAACAAAGTCTGAACCTACTTTGTAAGATCTGTCTGAACCTAGTACTTTATAAGATCTGTCCTATACTACTCCACATAAAATAGCTCTAGATCCTACAATGAACCTGGCGAATTCTGGCGCAGGCGTGAATAAATTACCAGCACAGAAGAAGGGTGAAGCGTAACCCTTTATTAAATCAAAGTTTAACAGAAAGGCACGATCTTCGTGCGTTACAAAACACCGTCAACTTGCGTCAGGGAATTTAAGCCAGTTTACACTTCTCCGGACGACTCCTAGCAAGCCGCTTGGTGTGACTTCCCGGATAATGTAAGCGCTCACTTCACCACTTTTCATCTCTTCCCTCATTGGACAGCAGTAGTTCAACTCTCGACATTGGGTCCCCGGACCAACTGACCGATTGTGGGTGCGAAGGCTTTTGTACGCACTTTGAAAAAAATTCATTTTTCTCTGCCATGTATTTCCTCATATTATGTTAGGGAATGTTATGTGAATACTATCTTGTTCTACTCAGGATGCGGCTTTCTCCCAGGTGCCTGAATTGATGTGACTTCGTCACCTGAGTCTTCGACCGAGTAGAAACATTGGAGAAATGAGACAGCGAGTCCGTTTCTGTTTTGAACGAGTTGCAAATCTATCCGGGCAGTAACTCTGAGCAGTGTTCGCAGAAACGCCGTGCCCAATTGTTTCGTCATATCGAAAATGCCGAGTTGGAGCGATAACCTAACTATGGTATTTTTAATTCATTATAAGGTTTTTATTCGCATGCTTTCGTGGTGTAGTGGTCAGCACGCTCGACGCGTAACCGAGAGGTCCGTGGTTGGATTTCCGGCGAAAGCGTTGCTCATTTTTCAATAATCCTGCTTCAGAAATAACCTAATCTCTCTACACTGGCATCCGAACTAAAAAAGGTGGTGGATGATGATTTTCCACCACCGGGATTTGGCGATTGGGTCCCCAAAACCCCAGTCGCCCTTCAAAATGGGGAGTATATAAGGCATTTCTCCCGCCTTCTTCGCATGTCTTCGTGGTGTAGTGGTCAGCACGCTCGACGCATAACGAAGAGGTCCGTGGTTCGATTTCCGGCGAAGGCGTTGCTCATTTTTCAATATTTCTGTTTCAGAAATAACCTAATGTCTCTACAGCATATGCATCTTGTGAAGTATTATGGGATACCTCACTACCTGAATATTACGACCATTGTTTATTAATACCTAACTATAACGTGGATATAACAAATGATCAGTACGAATTTAGGTTTTTGATATTGCAAAACATACAGAGAAGAAAATTAAATTAGGGTATCGTATTCAAAATATTTATTTCTGAATTTTCTTTAATAAAAAACAGTTAAAATATATGTTATTCGCCTACCCATTAAAATAATTCAACTACCCAATAAAATACAGTTTTATAAAAATAAGTGTAAGGGCAAACGTTAATTTTATTGTGTTGATATAAATTTCGAAAAGCCAGTTTCTACTCATGGCCAATTACACCTAATAAAATAGAATTAAAAATTTTGTTTTATAGACTTTCCTTTTATTTGAACTACAAATTAGATTTTATTTACAAACGATCAGTCGGAAGTATTAAAATAAAAATCCCCGAAAAAAGCCGTATGAAGTTATTATTAACATGTTAAAATTCGAGGGTGTTGGAGAATTCAAGCAAAAGATTAATAATTTTTGCCCAACCTCATACACAGGAAATGGCCTCAAACACTTCTGGAATAAGTATGCTGGCTGTGCATTTTGGCACCCAAATAAATATTCCAGAGAACTGTGGGAGTCACCCGTCCCCAGAAACCGAAGTGCTATGTGTGTTTTAATTTTCCTGGAAGATCATCTCAAAAGAAAGTGGATTTCTTTTTAATGAACGACGATTCCCAATAAAGTTTGAAATTATCCTCCTAAATTCCTTATTCCTATTATATATTGCGATGAATTTTTTGTAACTTTGAATATCCTCGCCCCGAAGTTTATTTAAAAATTGATTTGGTGATCCAAATTCATCACGGCGAGCTAAACAGTTACGTTTTGATTTCCTTTTCTTCTTCGTTTTCCTCCTAGAACAGAAATTAATTCGTTGGAAACACTAGCGTAACAGCGAGATAGCAACGAAACGTGCAAAATTAAGCCCGCCAATTGTTTTATCCAAGCCGATTTTGGTGGTCTGGAGGAGAGCGCATTCCGGCGCATTTTCGCACATGTTCAGTACATAATTTAAATTAAGAAGTTCTGACTGGTGCAGATGGGAAACTAACTTACTTACCAGACATTTTTGTTATTTTTAATAACATAAATTCAAGTATGCAAGGGAACTAAACAGACAAACCTATGGGATTCCCAAAACAGATAACTTTATGGAAGAAGGAAAGCAATTTGGAAAAGTTTGAGTCAATCCCAAAATATTTTAATAAAATTAATATTGTTATTCATAAAATTGTTGTTGACCAATTGACAACATTAGAGGAGAGAATTATTCATTATTTCTCAAATTTACATATAAAAAAATTTGATTGGGTTTGTAATCCATTTGTAATAACGAATACTTCTGGATTTGAATTAACTTTGAATGAAGAAGACGAACTCTCTTTCTAATAACCGAGATTTAATTTTAAAATATTCGGAAGAATCAATTAATTCATTTTGGATTAACATTAGATGCGGTTATCCCATGATGGCCAAAAAAAGCTTTAAAAACATTATTACATTTTTCTACATCTTATTTGTGATGATTCGGATTTTCAGTATTAATCAACATAAAAACGAATAAAAGATCGAGACTGTTTAAATGTAGAAGACCATATCAGTGTAGCATTGCCATTTTTAGGACCAAATATAAATGAAATTATAAAAAAACATCAAGTTCAAATATCTTATTAAAAGTATTCTTATTATTAACTTGTAATTAATCCCTTAATGAACGTACTGCGGTTTTTGTAGTACATATTATTTTATTTTATATTCAAAATTATTATCATAAACTTTTTTACACAGTGTATTATAGGTAAATAAATAACTTTTAAACCTATCTTTTTCTTTGTGTGCCTCCAAATTTTGAAATCGTTAAAAGTGTGCCGTTACAAAAAAAATGTTGAGAATCACTGGTCTAAAGGGTTGAATTATATATAAGCTATAAAAATGAAGGTTTTATACCGAGGTAAGTTCAAGGGCACAAATCTAGAATAAGCATCTGGAAATTTGATGAATCCATTTCAGGACAAAAAGTATTACTTGAATGTTGCAAAAATGGCAGTAATTTATACTTCCGCTAAGAACTTCTCTAGTAAGACAAGCTGATAAACTTAACATTAGTACGCAGAACTGCTAGTTGCATAATTAGGAATCAGCGAAGCGTGACGACATTGAGCATGATGATTTACATAGCGAAATATGCTCAGACATGGACAAATCAAAAAGGAGGTACCCCCTTTTTGATTTTCCTGACACTATTTTAGCTATCGTGTTGACGTTAGAAACATCCTTAATAGAGTATTTGACAAAATTTCTTGACATTTTCGTTACGTTACCTTACACTTTTATGGACATAACATGCAACTACCTTGGCAACTGTTAACCCTAGAGAATATATAAGATGTTTATCGTATCTTCCATGTGCATCGAGTAGAACTATTTCTCAGGGTGTTGCCATTCGGTTAAAAGTGATATTTTTAATATTTCTTCCCGCTTTAATCAGTCTGTAAATGCTTAAATAACTGAGCAATTTAAAAGCAATAAACTCATTTTTAAAAATTCTATTCCTTTTTTTCCTCTCTTTAATATATATGTAAGATAAAAAATGTAAAATGAAATCTTAACTTTAATTTGTAATAGCTAGTTGTTTTAAAAATTTGCTTATTCCCTCCTGCAATCCTAAAAATAGTAACATGCTTACTATGAATCTCTCTAAAATAGAATGTTTTCATTACACATATAATTGATATAAATTTAAAATGCGTTAAAATAACATATTGTAATTAGCAGAAGGTATTTCTAACGCCATATATTATGTACCCTGTTACAGAATCATTTAGGTTTTTTTCTTCCTTTTAGGAATTATATGTTTTTTGATCTTGTACAAGAAGAAGCTAGCAGGAAATCTATAGAAAAATTTCGTTACTCTAAGATAAAAGTTTATAAACAAGCATTTGGAAAACAACGAAAGACCTGGAATCTGCACCTCAAAAGCGAATTTACTATTTAAAATGTTCTAAAATTAGAAATAAAGAACAAAGTATAAAAAACTACGAAAATATTTCTTTTTGCTTAAGTAAAATTAATATTTACTATTGTCAACTCATAAAATTAAATCTTTACCACAGAATGCACTTAGAACCGAATTCAAAATGGACATTATCGAAGATATGGCTTTTTGTTCCTGCATTTGGTTTCGAAGCGTAAAAGAGTGTTACAAAAAAAAAATCAAAATATTGAAAATTATACTACCATCTGAATAAAATTAAGAAAAGAGTTCACTGAGATGTTTGCTTTTTATATATTTTAACAAAATTCCATCACAGCTATGTGATTTTATATTGAATGCAGACGATAGCGGCCATAAATTAAAAAAAATTGCATTCATTATTAAATCTTATGAAAAACCTATTTAATTTATGAAACTCAAAGTATAAAGTAACACTTTCTGCAAAATTGTTTAAAATAAGTTCGCGTAAACTGATTTTTTAAAACGGATTAATTTACTTTGTATTGAGTATAACCTACTTTTGTGATACTGAAGACAAGAGAAAAGTCTTATGTGTCGTCTGTTGGTAACCGGAATTTGGTAACTACAACTTTTATCAGAACTGTTCCAAGTTATCTGCGATTTTATCAAAGCTAATGATAATAATACTTTGAAGAGTTTTCATCTTCGTTATGTTAAAAAGAACCTAGATGCTATTTTTATATTAATATAGAATGTCTTTGAGAAATGAAGATTTCGTTTGCAATCTAGAAAGGTTAATTGAGTATTTAGCTTAAGTGAAATTACAAATTACACAACTAAAAGCGCTTGTAGGATTCTGTAAAGGAATTTGAGTACTTAAGCGTTAACAACAGGGTAAAGGTTAAAAACACAACGACCATTAAATGGAATAGTTTAGAAAAAAAACTTTTATTTGAATCTCATCCTTTCAAAATTAAATGAAACCAACTTATCCTTAATGCAACAAGAAAGGATATCACAATGTAAACATCTACAGGCATCGTACTGCATAAGGTAGGCTAAATCTACAAATTTTGACCCTGCATGTTGTCGACCTCGTGCAGTGAAACTTCAATCTATCTGCCGAAACACCACAGTTGACGTCATCACCCGTGTTAAGTCTTGATCGAGGTCTTTCAAGGTCCTAATGCCAAAGGTCAGTAAATAACCGCAGAAGGAATTCTTCGTGGAAAAGTATGACCTTAAATAGTTTTCATGAAAAATCACCGCTAAATGAGTTTGGGTCAAGACCGAAAGTAGTGTAAAAATCAGTTTGTGGAATTAGAAGTTATGCGGACAGAGAAAAAAAATGTGTAACAAAATTATCTGCAAATTTAATCTATAACATATACTACCATAATTATTTCAGAAGATCTTCAAGAGAAACTCTTAATGTACAGGAAATGGTTGTAATATGTTATGAATTCATATTGCAGGGTTACTATTCACAATGGTAAGTGCTCGGTAAGGAGGGGGAGTTAATGGGATTCCTCTGGAATCGAGTTAATTTTTTTTTACAATAATGAGAAATAAATGTATATTAAATGCGTTTTTGTTTTGAGGCAATACTGTATTTTATAATATATTTTGTGACCCTTAAATTAAATAAAAATTCTGTTTTTCTGTTGCATATTTTTTTATCAGGTAATACATTCCTTAGAATTTCTTTTACGATTTTATATCTTTTTAAATAATTATCCCATGATAATATGGAATTTAGTTTCAAACTTAAAAGTTTCTTTGCTGTTGACGCCTGTTATTCAAGCTTCGCTTTCACGTGGTATTAGACGCGAAATTTGATGCGATGTAGCGTATTGAGCATGCCAAAAAAATATCACTTGACGAATTGAATCCCTGCTATAAAGTCCATAGCACTGGCGCAGCAATGAAGCGCTCCGATTGGTCCGGATATTCTTTAGACCTTGTTCAATCTTATGTTTTTTTGTTGAAGTTATTTGTTAATAAATGTTGAACAAAAAGCAATCCGTTCAGCATTTTATTGATCAAATTGTGAACTGTTAGTACATGGCGTGCCAACTCTTTTTAAAACCAAATGCTATTCATAGTTGAAAAAAATCCTTTCTTTTCAGTTATGAAGCTAAGAAGTTGAAATGTCTTTCATAAATGGTGATGACACTTGTTAGCTACCTTCCACTTAGAGTCGAAAGAAGCATTTCCAAAAATTTTCCCTTTCAGTAAATCTGATACGTAAGTTTATGCGAAGACCTCCCAGGATGTACACTGCGGGAAAAAAAAAAAGGGGGAAGGGAACAGTTCTGTATCTCCCGTTCTACTTTGCCGATTGGCGAAATTCAAATTGCGTTTTCCGTGTCTCAAAAGCTGGACTTCGGATATATAATAGCATCTTTCTGACAGATGTATTTTGACACAAAATGGGACCTTTGTTCTGAAATAGCATACCAATTCTTTTCCATATTTCGATTCTACGACAAATTATGCCTAAACATTTTAATTTTGTAAAATTTGGTGCGAAATTTAAGGAGAAATTTAAAAATTTAACTTGGCTCATTTTTTTTTCAGTTTGCGCCAAGAATAATTCAGATTACTGATTTTATATAAAATCGTTTTCTTTAACTTTAAAACGCCAAAACATGAATATTTTTTCCTTTATTTAAAACAATTTTGTAGTCAGAAGTATATGTCTATGACCAACAGTTGCAAAAGGGTCGGATAAAGGCTTTTGTAAACGTGGTGTATATGCCACATAAAATGAATCTGATCCCATTTATCTCAGTATGTAGGTCACAAATGAGCAAAAACTATTGGTGATTTATTAATTTCAAAGTAAAATTTTTCTCTTAGTAACAATGACCGTCTCGAATGTTAATAATTTAATTATTTCTTTGATACATGTTAACATTTTTCGGTGTCATGTTTATTAAAATTTTTAGTGTTACAAACTTATTGCAGTTTAGTAAAAGAAAAATGCGCAAATGAAACTTTCATTTATGAAATTGTTGGAAATATATTTAGACCGCAAAACCCAATCTTGTTGCCAATCTCCAGAAAAAGAAGTGACATCAGAAAACACCGAAAAGATACATAGCTTCTTTCTTACGCAATAGCTATCACACTAAAAGGAATTACTTTCTTTTTTTTTGGTGAGGAATAATGATAACCTGTTATAACACGTCACTGAAGCATAAAATTGCAGAGTAACCGCAAAGTCACGGTTATGGTCTAGGGTAATTTTGTGCCTTATTGATTTTTTGTTTTCAATAATTTGGCGGTAGAGACCAAACGAAAGCCCTTCCCATTACTGCTCATTTTTATATACTGAATAATAGTTTTTTTTTCTTGGCTTTCCAGAAATGAATTTTAAAAATTCTGCAGTAGTAATAAAAAGGGGAATAATCTAAATTCACTTTTCTTTAAGTCAAGTATTCACATCATTCGAGAAAATCCTCGCTTCCTATCTAAAAAAATAGATATATGAAGATTTTTATCTTTGTCACTATCGAATATATTTTCTGAAGGATGATTTTAGTTTTTGTTCAATAAATCATTTTTTCTTCCGAATACTAGAATGAACTGTATAACTATTTTGTCTTTAGCATTCTTTCTAATTCTTATAAGCAGAAAATGCACATTTTTAAACAGATTCCTATTCCACTTAATGTTGAGTAAAATCATCATTCAAACTTGTTTTTTTTCTTAAATTACCTTTCTTTTCCGTCAGTAAGTCAAACGTTTGTAATAAATTTTCTGCTTCAGAAGATTGCAGGTTGGCTTATCTATGAATTTAAAATGATCTGGAAATAATTCGATTACAGCAAAAGACGTTATAAGTTAAATAATTGAAAAAAATGTTTCTATTTTATGTAATCCTAATATGCATTAATAAATTTCTGAATATTGTTATCCAACTTAGAGTTTTCCAGCAGTTCTTGAGGATATCTCTTTGCTAGAGAAATACGGCTAAATGACATAAATCGTTTTTCATTTGACCATTAACGCTTTTATCGAATATCTCGCATAAAATTGCAGAGTAACACTAGTATAAACATAACACTCGTGTGAGAAAGAAAATTTGCAAATTCTGCTCATTTTTACGAAAAATACTGAAACAAAGATATTAACTATGCCGAAGAAGAATTATGCAAATTTTCAGAGGCGAATACTCAAGCGTATACGTACGTGGCTATGGAGCTTGGTTGTGGAAGGAATACAAACGCACGAGGGGTTTTCGGCGATCTTTATTGCTTGTTCTCTTTCACGACATTCGCCGTTTTTCTCACAATAGTCGGGTAAATTGAGTAGCTATAAACGTACGGATGACGCAATAAGATGCAGAATTGTTCACAAATTAGAGGCAGACCTGCAATTTGTGTTACATTGAGCTCTGTAACTACCACAGTCGCAGGTAGTTACAGAGCTCAATATAACACAAATTGCAGACAGTGTTGTCTGCAATTTGTGAAAACAGTTTCAGGACACCGGATCTGTATCAAGGAGACCCGGACAAAGTCGACTAAGATCCACAAAGATGAATGCGGATCGTTATTTGGCCCTTTCAGTGCAGAGACACAGGAGTGCTACAGCTTCGCAGCTCTTTCATGAGCTGTATGCTACCATTAGAACCAGAGTTTAAGGTGGTACAGTTGCCAGATGGCTTTCTGTTTTATATTCTGACACTGCAATATGTTTCTTGTGTCCTCTGTTTCCAAATATATAGCTATTGTACAGCAGCCACATAGCCTGGTATGGCCATGTATCTTAATTAATTCTTAAATTCTTCAATAAGCACTGGATAGTGTAGGATGAGGTGCCGTCACCTGCCTGAAGGCTTCTTGAAATAGGGCAGCATGCCAAAAGACCCGCTTTTTGCGTTCCGCTATCACTGGAGCACCATAAACATTTAATATGGTGTAGACACATCTTCGACTAGATTTCAGTGTAGCACTGTGCGTCTTACTGATTCGTCGAGATTCAACCATGACAGTGATTCTGGGCGTAACTGTATCTGGAAGGAACTTGGAACGCAATAACATACCTCCCTCATCAGGAAAAAGGACCATTACGGTAGTGGAAGTGTAATGGTTTGGGCAAACATTATGTTGGATGGCAGCACATCCCTGGATGTGTTTGAGGAAGATTCCCTGACTGCTATGAAGTACAAAGAGGAGATCTTAGAACCCTATGCTCGACTTTTAAGGGACTAAATTGGTCCTGCATTCCTGTAAATGGACGACAACGCTCGTACACATAGGGCTCATTTGGTCGACGATTATCTGGAAAGAGAGGATATTTGCCGAATTGACTGATTAGTCAGATCTGCTGACCTTGAAGGTTCTTGGGAGGGCAATTTCATCTGTTCATTTCCCTCTGATAACCATCCCAGAGTTGAAAACTACCTTCCTGCAGGAGTGAGATAACTGCCACAGAAACCCGTAGATTGCCTCCTGCCCAGTATGCCGTCACGCTGCGTGACCCTGGCTGTCAGATTAGACTCATTTTCAGTTCGATGTCACAACGTGAATTTGGGACATCTCTTCACTATTAGCTTTATTGATAGTCATAGGCACATAAATCATTTTTGAATGGCACATCTCTTTTTTTTGTTATAAATGTATATTCATACTAAATTTCATCAAAATGTGTCCATTAGTTTTCCAGAAATTCGACATAATGCGCGAATTCTTTTAATTTTGCACACGACGTATATCATCTTCAGTTCTGTCCATAGCTTTGCTCAGAAAAATTGATAACTTAAAATCAGCAGAACATGCAGTCTTTCTTTGTTTGGGCATATTTCAGTATATAGCAGAAATTAATTGTGCTTTCTTTTTAAAAGCTAGAACACAAATGAAAGAAACAAATATTATGATTGCTTGAGAATGGGAATAGTTACTGCAATTGAAAATCAATATAAAATCTCTCCCTCGCTTCTCCCAAAGCGCAAAATGATGTGCATGCTTTTAAGCTAGGAAAATGAGGAAACGAAACTATTGGCGCCAAAAGGGCTTTTTATCTATGTAAGATGATCAAAAAGTCGCACATATCAAATTTTCAAAAATAGTGGGAACTCTAAAAGGAATGTCAACTGCAAATTGTTTCAGTGGATGACACCCATATACTTTTACAAATAATATATCATTTGGAATTTTGAGTTGCAGTTTATACAATTAGTTCTAAAAATCTATCAGTTCGATGCAGGATGGAGGTGAGTTTTTCCGAAACCCAACATTTTTGAGTGAGCATTCTTCGCAACGCATTTTTGCGAGATGTTGTTGAAACGTTTGACGAGATCTTTTCATTTTCAGATATTCCTGAATCTGAACAAAACAATAGTTTTCCTCTTAATTTCGAAAAACTGGAATATTCACCGTAGGAAATGAAGCAGCTGCCCCAGTCCTCCTGCCCCCGTCTCTTCTGGGCACGCGCAAAAAGGATGAAGTCAAGAAAAGAAATATTATGATCACCTACAAATTTCGTAATCATTTTATGCATTGCAAACTAATGCTGAATGATGAAAATTCCTTCTGCTTGTGAAAATTTGGTCTCCATTTCTCACCAAGCAAATAGTTTTTAAAGCTAACACCATGAAATACAACTGAAGTTTCAAATACTATATTACTTAAGCAGGGTACTTGATACAGGCAAGTCATCCCTTGGAAAAATTTACCATTAATATCCATTTTGCAAGTTACACACTTTCGGAAATTTTGATGTGCGTAATTTTGGGATCACCCGGTAAAATGCCCTGGTCCTTATTTGTCAAACTGAAACAGGAGGTGAACGGCACTCATCTTTAAATTATCGAATAGGTCTACTTAAGTTAGACGATCAATTATTTACAACTTTAGATATATACTGAACTGAATTTATATGCAGCTGAATATAACACTAGTATGCATCAAAATCTGATCTCTCAGCTTAAATTTCGATCAGCGTATATTCAGAAATATATGGTATTTTTTATACCAATCATTTCGTAAAGATTTGCTATGATCGAGAGAACAAAATGAAACCTCTGTCTCTCAGAATACTGGTTTCTTCTATACCTCTGAAGTCATTTTTGACTTTCCCTGATTTCTTCGTTATCAGTTGAGTGTTCTTTTATACACCTAATTAAATCTAATCCTAGTTAACAAATAAAAACTTTGTCTTTCATATTTCTAACGCATACTCTCCTTGTCGAGTTGTACTGATTGTTATACCACAGGGATCTACTTGGCACCACGGATTTCAATTTGTATGTAAATAAATTCCAGAAATACACTAGAATACACTACAGCACTAGAATTATATGCAGATAACAGTACGATCCTGTTACAAAATGCTTTCTTCGTCCAGCACAACAAGCGTTACAAAATCATATTCACACATTTGAGTCCTGACTTGCACGACAAAAAATTTAAATTTACTGCAATGCTATTCTAGGGAAAAAAAGGAATGAAAGAAAGAAGTTACTGGCGGCCTTTGTCTCCACGGAAACAAGTTACTTTGGACTAGGCGAGTCTCTTGTTTCAGAGAGATTCTCCAGCAAAATCTTTCAGGCACCCCACACCAAAGAATATGTATTGTCAAGAAGAAAAACTTCGTAGCAGCAGAAGTGGCTCCCTTCGAACGAAAAGGGAAACAGCTGCGCATGCGTGAAATATCTGTCGCCAAAAAGCTCCAAAGCTCGAAGCTGATGTCGAAGTTCGAACAGGTTCGATGGTCACGTTTATCAAGAGTTTAAAGCTGTGTGACTTAATTTTTTCCCTCCATATTGACGGATATAAAATCAGACATCAAACTGCGGTATGTATAATGCAAGTTCAACAGCCAGTGAAAGTGAAACTTCACCTAATTTTTCATCATTTCTCAGGTCAAAGAACGATTCATCTTAACCCGTGTTCCTCAATTTCCTATACACGTGGCGGAGGAGGAAAATCTCGGCCAGGTCCGGTACATCACACAGAGGGGAAATTCTCGTCAACAGGTTCCGTCACCAAATCCCTTGGCGAATGTTCCCTTTCCTTTCTAGCGGCGTAGAAGACAAACTGGTTTACGTTATGTCTATGGAGCCTTTCCTTCTTTAAATAGACGTTCTTTGCCCCACACATACATTCTATTACCTATAAGTTCGGCGCGGAGCAGCATTCTCTCAACTGACTGCAACTAAGTTATTTACAAAACCATATTGCAGCCTATGCTCTATGTGCCAACTCTGTATAGGCATATTCAAGTCGTACCAATAGAAACGACTGCAAAGATCCCAAAATTGTATCTTGAGACAAATCCTCGACAGTCCGTGGTATGTTAAGCACAACAAAACTCATGAAGAACTTGATGTTCCTCATATCAAGTTCTGTTGTCAACTAACGCACAAGTTCTATTGCCAACTAACGCACAAGTTCCATTGTCAACTAACGCACAAGTTTCATAGAAAATGGTACATTCCTTTATTCTAATTATCTTACTATAATTCTAATTATACTATTATAATCCATTAGAATTACTGCTCGCCTAATAATGCCAAACTGTCAATGGCCATATTAAGAAATAATATGTGAATCCTTCACAACTGACGTTATGGATTCGAGACTTTGAACTTATTCTGTAATTTGCATATTACTGTATCCTAGTATATCCTTACGTATAAAAGTTGCGAGTAATAATCCCATTTACTCTATGTTCTTGTGTATCATGTTGTAAGACCATTTTGATTGAATGCCCCATGGGAAAGCTATTCAAGAATTCTAAGACTGTGATATCCCTCCGTGTCTGAACTCCCATCTACATCCACCGTCAGCTTATTCCACCTTTTTATATCTTACGTTGCTTTCATATCCTTAATTTCTTTTTTCTTGAAACATTTTCTCATATTTCAGATTTATTTCAAACTATTTTTACAATTCGGAATTGAAATCAGTTTTGACGCAGATCGGACCCACAGTCCGAGTACTCCGGTGTTTTCACCATTCTCTTGGGATATGATTATGACGCCTGGTATTTAGGAAAAGAATTTAAAGATTGTAAGCCCTTATCTTTGGAAGACCTTGACATACGTTTAAAACGTTGGTGGAAAGATTCAACTACAGTAAACCCTGTTAATAGGAATCTTAAGCGACTGAAAAATTAAGAGTTCGTGTTAAAAGAATTCGTATTAACCGGGGACTCAGATTTTATTCTTAGAATAGTTTTTTTCCTACATATTAATCATTTACAATATGTTATTCGAGTATATTGTATATGTCTTAAAGAAAACACTACAGTACTACATTAATTTCTGTACTGCAACTTGGAAAAAGTACTCGCTGATCATTTTCTGGAGGAAACGTCCTGTATATTGCGCTGTCGTAGACGGGAAAAAATGTTCATAACTTCCATGGCTAACTATACTCATGGCTTCCGTAAAACTTGCAGTCAGTTCGAATGTTGCAGCAGAGCGTTCTAAAGTTCCAAGGCGTGTAACATTTTCTAAGCAAGGTGGGTGGAATGATATTGTCCTTTTTTATTCTGATGTCATTTCTTGCACCTTAATCACAATTGCTTGCACACTGCGGGGCGGGGGAGGGACAGCTTTATATCTTCCGTTCTACTGGGCCGATTGACGAAATTCAAATTGCTTTTTTATGTCTCAAAAGCGCGACTTAGGATATGTATTAGATTTATATGTAACGTTGTTGAAATATAGGTATTTTCACGGAAAATCGGACTTTTTCTGAAATAACACGCCACTGTTTTTACACATTTAGAATCTACCACTCAAATTATGCCAAACTACTAAATTTTGTAAAAATCGCACGAGTAGTTTTTAAACAATTAGCTCTCAAAATTTTAGCTCCTCAATGTTAATTCAATTTGGTATGTATTTATTAATATCTCTTTTTTTATTACACTTACTTGGTTCCTTCTTTTACAGTTCGAAATTTAGGTTCACTCCAAACGAAATTCACAAATTTTTTTTGATTTATTTTTTAAATTTGTATATTTAAATAATTATTATAAATTTTTCGAAAAAAAGTTTGAATTAAAACCTATAACAGTTTTACAATAATCTTAAAGTAAATGTATTTCTAAGCATACCTGCAAAAAATTAGAGTTTTATATTCAAAATTTCCGAATATATACGTGAATTTATACATTGGCGCGTTTTGAAATTTGACGTATTTGTTGAAAGCGATAATAGCGGAAATGTGGTTTACGCATTTTGTTAAAATTATTTGAAAGTAAGAACGGTTTGACTTTTTTTCCGCTCATCCACAATGTAAAAAGGTAGGAAACAAGTGACTTCTTTTCCGTCCTGCTGGATGGAAGAGATAAGAAAATAGATTGCCATGCATTAAGAAGTTGGCCAAGTGAACTTCTTGGCGCAAACTGAAAAAAATTCGCCAAGTTAAGTTTTAGAATTTCTCTGTAAATTTCGCACCAAATTTTACAAAATTTAATGTTTAGGCATAATTTTAGTCGTAGAATCGAAATATGGAAAAAACTTGGTAGGTTATTTCAGAAAAAGTCCGATTTTGTGTCAGAATACCTATATTAGAACAAAGCTATATATAAATCTAATGTATATCCTAAGTCGCGCTTTCGAGACATAAAAACGCAATTTGAATTTTGTCAATTGGCTAAGTAGATATATAGAACTGTTCCCCCTTTTTATTTTGCGCAGTGTACATCAAATTCTACTGGAGCACACTCTGCAACATTGTCGTCTACGCTAACAAACTCCTCAAAACACCAGAATTCGCAACGTTTTCTAGAACATTCCATTCTTCAGATGAAGTGATATCGTTGTCACCATATAACTCGTCAACAGTATTAACGTCTGTCTCCATGCTCTTCTAAAACAGTACTTTATGCGTTGTGATGATACAGATTTTTAGGATGTGGCAATAGCTTTTATTGCAACAAGCACACTCCAAGTTGTCATTTCCGTCTCCATTTCAGCAGCATAAATTTTATCTGATTAATTTAGAATTATTCAAAATTTAGGCTTACTAGAACTTTTAAAGAATAAAAAAGCGCATCTGAACATCTGTTGCTCATTGTTAACACGATGACCGCGATTGTCGAGCAGTGTTACTCGTGCTGGCAATATTTTAAAGAATACAGTGTATTCTGATAGGTTTTCACTGGACTACACCTTTCCGAACGCAGCTGTAGTCCTAACAGTGAAGCAACAGAACAAGTATATGGAAAAGTTTGGAAGTTTGTTTAAAAAAAATTTAACAATTCAATGACTAGAAATATTTCGTAATTAATGCTTGTAAAGTCATTAAGTTATCTGGAAGCAGGAGTCATGAAAAAGGAGCAACGCCTTCCTCGGAACTCGAACCTCTGGAATACGTGGCCAGCGTGCTGAGCACTACACCACGAAGGCATGCGAAGAATGCGGGAGAAATACCTTATAACAGTATTGACTAATATACTCCAAACACATACCCAAAGAACCTTTTAGAAAGATTCTTTGGCTATGTGTCTTTCGGTATGTGTTTGGGTATTCTTAGGGTTCTTTGGGTCTTAGAAAGATCTTTTTTTTCATACCAAAGAATCTATACTCCACCTTTAAAGGGTGACTGGGAATTAGGGGACCCAATCGCGAATCCCGGTGGTGGAGAATCATCATATAATACCTTTTTAGTTTGTGCTCCAGTTGTAGAGACACTAGGTATTTTATTAAAGCAAGGGACAAGAAAAATGAGCACTGCCCTCGCCGGGACTGGAACCACGGACCTCTCGAATACGCGCCGAGCGTGCTGACTGCTACACCACAAAGGCATGCTAAAATGGCCTGAGAAATACCTTATGTGCTAACGGAAATTCGCGCTAACCGATAAAACTTCCTATAGGTTTATGTACATCGCTGCCGAGACCTAAATTTTGTTTATATTAACCTTCGCCTTAAGCGAGTTAAGTTAGTTAAGGTTTATTGTATTATCTATAGGATTCATTGTCAGTCGGCATTGAACTGCAGTCCTAGATTTTCTACAGGAGTGTTTTCTGTAAACAGATTCTCTAAACATTATTTTTTCAGAAAGTCTAAACCTATTGCAGGAAGAATGATAAGTTTTACATAAATATTATATTATTACGTTTTTTCTTCTTCTTCGTACGTACGTTAAAGGGTTCGCGGATTTGAATTGATTAACGACGACTGTTGATGAAGTATCAAGACACACTTTATTGGCCAGTATTTTTTAATACAGCTCCAAAAACGCGTTTGCAGTAAAAGCTACTATAAATACGCTGAGACAATCAGAGACACAGCCTTCAGGCTATAACGGTGGAGACAATTTCGACCGCAAAGCACCAGAGTACAGCTCCCGACACTGCCGGGTCGTTCTCGGAACTCCACGTAGTCTCCAGACTCTCCACGCCAGAACTCGCGATGCACTCGACGATACGCTAGAGTATAGTTCCCGACTCGATTCAGTCGTTGTTGAAGCTCAATACAAACTAAAATAAAACTCGACGATGCACTAACTCGTAATACACTAAGAGACTCTCTCGATGCATCCGACGACCAACTCGGCACTAGACTACGAGACATTGGCTCACTGACTGACTATCAACTCGCTGGACGAGACGCTGACTCTCCGCGTATTAGCAGGGTTTATGTAGCTTTTGGCTTGTGTTCGAGAACATTCTAGGCTAAACCAGTAAGAATCCGTTCCAGAAGGGTCTCCATGCGTTTATAGCATATCGCCAATTTTGTCGCCAAATGGGCGATTTCTCGCCAAATATGGCAGCCCTGTTTTCCATGCCATTTTCTGGTAACCCTAAACCTGCTTTACGGGGAAGCTATCTTACTGCGCTTGGATATTTCATAACAATATTTAATATTCCTATTTCCTGCGACTTTAATAATAGGGTATTTATATATAGTTAAGAAACCCTGTCTTAGAAGATTTATAATGTTGATGAGCAAATAACTTAAATGCTTGCTCAGTAATAAAAGCGGTGATCATATAATTTCGTGGGAATTTTGGCTGCAGAAATCTCTCGCACATTTTTGCCCTGTGTATAAATTTATATCGCCTCTAGATTTTCTTTTTCTGGGGAGGGGCCTATCTAAGCCGAAGTGTGTACGAAGATCAAATTTATGGAAACTCAAGGACTACATTAAACATGTATTCAATCAATTCTCAGCGGGCAGGATTGCCTTTAACTTGCGTGTTTATGAGAAACGTGGACAACTCTTACAACACTAAAGGAATTAATAGTCCAAATAATTATTTCCTGACTACTAATGCCCGATCATGAAACCTACATTTAAAGTCATTGCAGTTTCTTTTTACTGAAATTGTTGTTATTGTTTCAAATAGTTGGGCACTTACAACTTAAAGCATTTGTTGTTATTAAAATTAAATTAATCATTAAACTGCTTAAAACGAGGATGCATTTGTTGGATTTTTAATTTCTCTTTGCAAACAGCTTAGACCTTAACCAATCTGATCAAAAGCTCCTTGACTATTCGAGAAAATACTACTTAAACGAGTGAACATGATGTATAGTCTTTCTGACCTCATAATACCTTTTGCAATTCTTCCTACTACTGACCTTAGAGTTTGCTATGTTTGTGAAAGCAGGAAGTGCTCCTCTGCTAATTTAAACAATCCATTCGAGATGCATCATTATGCAGATATTCGATAAATGGAAAATTTTAGAAACATCTTGAATTAAATTTCATTCTTTAGCACTAGAAGCGCCAGAGCAGTCATTTTGACTGCTTGTGTCATTTCACCGTGGATTCCTAAAAAACCCTTTATCTTAAGAAGTCACAAATTTTTCGATCTTCCTAAAAAACCTAAAAAATTATTGGTACCAAATATGAATCGAATAAAATTTAAATTAACGAAGATATTATTAGTTATACCTAAAAGCGCCACGAGCAGTCATATTGACTACTAATAATACTAAAAATTGCACGGAGGCAAAGGCGGTTTTGAATAATGAAGAAAATTGGACAATATCTTTAGAAGAGCTTGATGCTTTTATTGCTATTATTTATGCAAGAGAAGCATATTGTTGCAGTGATATGGATTATGATTTTTTTGTGGAATAATACATGAGGTCCGCTTTTTTTTTCGAGAAAAAATGTCTTGCATTCGCTTTCGAGATATTATGAAATATCTAAGATTTGACTTGAAGTCAATTACGACTCAGCGCTTAGAAAGTGATAAGTTTGCACTTCTTTCAGGTATTTGGAATAAATTTGTACAGAACTATGCGATTTCGTATAAGCCAAGAGAAAATTTAGTTGTGGATGAACAGTTATTTTTATCTTGTTATTTCTAAGCCATGTGTACGTTTATACAATATATGCCGAACAAACCAGACAAATTCGGTATCAAATTTTGGATGCTAGTCGATATAGATTCGAAGTTTATGTGCAATATTTTTCCATATCTTGGGAAAGATCCATCGAGAAGTGAAACTGAAGGTCTTCCAGAAAATGTAGTAATGCGTCTTCTAAGCAGTTATCTGAACTCAGGTAGAAATTTGATTGCGGACAATTATATTCCTCACTATCATTAGCTAAAAGACTTAAAGCACAAGTTTTGTGGGCACAGTAAGAAGACATCGCAAAGAAATTCCGCATGACGTAAGGAAATCTAAAACCCGGCTATTTGTAACAGTTTTCTAAAGAATGATGAAACTACGCTGACGGTGTATGAGGGAAAAAAGAAGGAAAATGTCTTACTACTAAGTACTTTACATTCGAATGTAAATGTAGACTCGCAAAATAAGGATAAACTTCCAGAAACACCAGAGTTCTCCAAATGGGGAGTTGATATCCTTGACCAGATGACTCGTAAATATTCTGGTCAGGTTGCTTCATGTAGATGGCCTGCGTATGTTTTCTATAATATACTGGATTTAGCAGGAACGAATGCCTACGTTATATACCATAAACTGAGGCATAAAAATATTGCAATTCACAGCTTCCTATTTCAATTGGCAGAGGAGTTGAGAGAGCTTCATTTAAACAGAAGAAAAAGCACAATATTGCCCAGGAAATTTCCAACCCTAGCAATAGATTCTCGAAGAAAAGACATCAGTGCCAGACTGGTGCAACAAAACAAGTGAAGAGTATAAAAAATGTTCATATTATGTGCGTACAAAAAGCACTTCCAGTGTTGAAAATACTGTGTTGTGAAAAAATTACGTAAAGCTATAAAATGCGTTTTGTTAAGAAGTTGAAATTTATAATAAAATATCTATTTTTTATAAAAAATAATCTGTTGTTCTTTAAAGAAGTTCTTAAACAACTATAATTAATATTCTTAAAAGCATTATAAAGCACTTGCATTTTTAATATCTACATTTAATTCGCTGAGCACTCAATATGACTGCTATTGGCTCTTCTACCTAGGAAGAAAGCCCGGCGCTTCTAGTGTCAGATTTCAGAAACATTTTCCTTTCTTTATTCACAAGTCTGTAGAAAAAGCAAAAAAAAAATATAGTGCAAACTTTCTTTAAACTAGAATTTACTAGATGATGCTACTTTACTTAGATAGGGCACATGTCCATGCTATATTAGTCCAAGTCTGCTTATCTACATTTATTTTGACCTTTTCTCAGAAGGAACGACCACCTAATTTAATTTCTTCAAAAGAGGAACCTAATTATTACTACTGCAAATTATTTCAGAGCACTGAGCATTCAAACGCTTGTTAAAATAGGCTGCACTTGAAACTTCATTCATCTATTATTATAAAGCTTCATCTCGAAAATGTCGCAAGACTCAGTGCCTAGGGATTTGTGGGGGCTATTGAGAATTCGGGAATTTTCCTATTCGGGAATTGCCTATAACGCCCCTTTGTTACCTGATATCGATGGTTTAAAAAAAGAAGAAACATTAATCAAAATTGTAGAATTCATTGAGCAGAAAACAATAAACTCATAGGACGAAGAAAATTTAATGACATTGTAAAAAATCGAAAGATAAACTAATGGCAACCATATTAAACTAAACATATTAACAAGAGTTCGTTAATTCCTTGCGTATTCATAATCGATGGATATAATTTTTTACTTCACTGCACAAAAGCGAGGAATTATTACGTCCTGCCACAAGGATGATTCCATAAAATGTTACAAAAATGTCGGCCCTTTTTTACAAGTAAGCAAATGTTCGGCAAAATCATCCCATGTGTGTCTCGGCAGCCTTGATGAGAGCTGCTTTCTTCATAATACCGAAGGGTGGAGGTGCATTTGCACCTTTATGTCATGGCACTCTTGCATCCTGGCGACTGCCGCTGCTGAGCCAGCCTCTCCACAATTTTCATCTCTTACGAACTGAAGTGAACTGAACACTGAAATAAACTAAAGAGACAGTAGAGTGAATAACGAACGAAAGCAGAAAT
>KK117669.1:563459-590088 GCA_000611955.2 Stegodyphus mimosarum
TTATCGTGTTTGCAATTCATCCTTTTCTAGGTTTTAAATTCTTCGTAAATAATAAAATATGCTGTTTTTTTATCAAAAAGAATCTTGTTATATAAAGAAGACATGCACCATGATAATGACTTCATTTATCAGCACCATTCTTTCAGCGACCACAGTGAAGAAAAAACAAGGTAAATTTTATGTTTTGCCATATTATTATTGATCTTCTAAAAGCGAGTGACTGTCGCCTCGAAAGGATGCCGATACCTTTGTGCAAGCTGTCGGCTGCTCACCAAGATAAAGATATTAAAACAGGTGTCCAACAGTCTTAATGAGAGTTGCTGTTCTCCCGACAACAAGCTCCACAATGGTACCCCCACCTTTATTTAGTGGCACAATTAGCAATTGATGGGATCAAACCACACGAGCCAGTTACACTAACCCCATCCACCCCAGTCAGTACCTTTTATGAATCGTGATGTGCTGCCAAATAGATTTTTTCCTCACTTTACTTTCCCAAGTTTCAAATTTTCCTTTCTTCGTAGCTGTCTCCAATGCCGAGGAAGTAATCTATTTGGCGGCGTGGATTTCAAATCCATGTATTTGCTTATCAATCTGGCAATATTTACGCGCTTTTATCCATGGATTTTTTTGATTTCCTGTGCCAGAAATGTCCGGATAATAGTCTTAAAATTCCTGAATCCATCTGGCTAGATGATTCTTGAAATTTTTAAAACTAACCCGCCAAATTATCGCGTCCAGGATCGCAGTTCAGCTGCACCTTACAATCACATAGTTAGTGAAAGCAAATGCTCTTCAGCATTGATGATGACTGATATTTAACTTCTTAGTTGCACACGTCGAAACGTTTGAGAAGCGTTTACTGAAAAAGTCAAATAGATAATAACTCACAACTGGCCGTTTATTTATTGTTGCCAGAGCTTAAATTGTGCCGGAGCCCGGCTCTGATACTTCTTAATTTTTCGGTTAAATCATAATTGTAGCTGGAGCACACCGGAGCACTAAAAAAAGGCTGTGGCGCTTCGTTTATGTAACCGAACACAAATTTCAGAAGACGTTCAACCTTGAAAATTTTATTTTTGTAATAATAATAATAATAATAATAATAAAACTGAAAGCTTTCAGACTTTATATTACTCCCATACGGGCTTTTCATCAATTTACAGACACATACACGTTTCGAGAGCATTTGAGCTAACGTTACATTGTGCTAAAAATATTTAAAAGCAGCATATCTTTAGAATTTCCAATAGACAATCTCGCGCGCTGGAGATAAAAATGTTTTATTCCTTACAGTGTTGCCACTGCTCGCTTTGAAATTGCTGAATTTTTTAATCAAAAATTCTTTAAAGTTTTATAAAGTACGAAATAGATAATAAAAAAAATCGAAATTCCGGCTTCCAGGTGCCCATGTTCAAGTGGAGGACTATGTTATTCAAAATTTGATGACTCTAGGTAGCGTTGTTTCTTCACAGTGCGAGAAACCTACGTAGATTAATATAGTTTCTTCATTATTTAGCTTCTTTAAACATAACATTTGTTGACAGCAATTTGAAAAGTGATTCAGACATTTAAAGTGATTCAACGAAAAAGGCCGTTTTGAGACTAATAGCTCTTCTGGGCTAATGATATTAAAAACCGATTATTAAATTTTACATTTTATTAAATTTTAATTAAAATTGTTTAATTATTTTAATGATTAATTATTTAATTAATTAAATAATTATTTATTTATTTTTTAATTATTAAGGATTTTATTATTAATTTAATTTATTCTTGTTCCTCTTTCCTGTTGGTCTACCATAGGGCTCCGGCACTTCTAATTTTAGAAATTAAGTTCTGATTGTAGCTATTCAATGTTGTTATTTTTAAGAAGCATAAAGTTATATTTAATGTTAAGTATCTTGGGGATTAATGGCAAGGCGTCTTTTATTTATAAAAGACGCACTCTCGCACTCTTTATTTAACAAGAATGCTTCCACAAATTATTATATAAAATTTACAATCCTTGAGAATACCTTGATAAAGTTACAACAATGTATAATTTACCTCAGAAACTTCTAATTGTTTGCTATCTTCAAAACAGCCCTAGCGACACGTTCCTACACAGGGAAAATCAGGCTTTCGCTTTCTGCTGCTGCTGCCATCTATGTGCGGCAATGTAAATAAGCGGGAAAAGAATAAGAGTTCTTATGAAAGTATTAGCAGTTGTGCTATCTATTCTTATAACTGATATTTAAAATTTAAAATAACTACCATAAGTAGACACCCTAATTTGTAAAACGCGATGTTATTAAATCGAAGATTCTCAAACTTCTTAAATTTTGTATCACACAAATAAGGTTAAAAATGTTTGAACTATCATAAAAATAATTTTCTCTTAAAAATCAATACATACAAAGTGGAGTGTTTTTAATAAAAGAATAAAAAATTATAACGCCGTATTATTCAGTTATGTTCTTAAATGAAACTTTTACATTATAATATAATATAAATATGCCAATTATAATATAATATACATATTCGAATAAACAGTGGGTAATAATAGCAAATATAAACTTTTATTACTCATGAGGGTAATGTGACGAAATACTATGTTTCATTGTAACCAATTTTAATACGGCGGACTCTGTTTTTATTAATTTCAAGCGTAAGGTCGAGTTGCAAACGTGTCATTTATTTATTTTTAATTATTGGCATAGTTGAAAATCCAGTTTTGCGAAAATACGATATGTTGAAAAGCTTTAAAATTTGTATCGCTTTATCAGAAATATTCTTAAAAGTTTTCCTTTTTAACCAAAAAATTGCATTATCTAAAATTTTTAAAGTCATTTATGCCACGCTTGTCACAGGAAATACCTAAAACCCAGTCCCATTTTTGAACTGAAATACTATCGCTATTATTAATGGTATTGTAAATGCAAAATTGATCTCTATCCAATTTTCACTTTCTAAATGTTTAGGAAGGTAGGAATGAAAATTGTTAACAAGCTTTATGACGACTTTTAAGGACGCCAAAAAGAAAATTATATACATATATATACGAAAATTAGGAATGAAAACAAAATGTTAAATGATATGTCGTTTTATATTCATTTTGAACATTCATTTGAAACTTTTGTGCAAAACTTACAACGCGAAAAATTATTATATGTTCCATTCGTGGTACACTTACCATAGTCTGAGATTCTCAGCATTAATAGGCCCACCAGCGGCCGGGCGGCAAAACCGCTAAACACTGGTACTTCCAACCTGGGCCTGATTCCAGGCGCACGGTCTGGCTGCATAGGCGCTTTCGTGGGTTTCTCCATGTGTAACGCGCTAGTTACCTCTACAAAGGTAAAGGCCCAAGCGTTTACCAAAACGGCTCAAGCTAGTTACCTCTACAAAACCCTTCACGAAGGCATCCCTTCCCTGAGGAAGATAGCCCCAGTTTGCTTTGCCATACTCAACAAAACCAAACCAATTCTTTGCATTAAATAATTTGAATATAAAGTATATTCAAGGATCGTATAAGATCTATCATGATAGGGAGTGGAAGCTAGAGGTTTATGGCGGGGAACATGCACGAGAACTGTCTGCATCAAAGCAAATATGCTTTAACCTGCGAAGAAGAACTATTGAAAATTTTGGAGCAATTTTTAATGAACACAAATAATGATTTCATAATGATATTCTATGAATGGGAAGGAGAAAGAAAAAAAATCACACCATTCTTGGCCAAAAAAGCTGTAAGATAAAGATACCGGTCTTCGTAAACCAGTTTATATAAGCAGCAAAATTATTACGCTTTATATTTCCATTTTAGTGTCATTTTTCGATCAAAATAGTAAACTTTGATTTTTAAATTTTCCTCGTGCATTTTCTCGGTTTTATTAAAACCTGGGAATGTTAAAAATGAATCTGCTATTTGGATTCATCAGAAATAAATTTATATGAGATCATCAAGAAATTACTGGAAGATAAAAAGGTGTTAGAAAATGACAGAAACGCTATCAGAATAATTTTATTTGCACACTAACTACATATTCATTTTACTGCTGCCATCTATGAACGGGAATCTAAATTAACGACCCTACTGTAATTTTTATACAATTATACTTTTTTCTTTCACTATCTAAACCCGAAGAAAATTTGATTTCACTATGGTGCTCCTAGTTATGGATAATAATGTAAATCCATAATTTTTCTTCTATTTTTTACTAATTTTTCGGAAATTTAAAAATGCAAAGCTATTTCGTGCTGCCATCTATTGGTTTAAAATGGGATTTGAAATTATAGTGCACAATTATGTCAATGGTTTCAAAATAGCGGCCCGCAGGCCGGAGTCTGAAAATGGTGAGGACAAAACTTTCATTTTGGTATCAAAATGGTGGCCCGTAGGCCACTCCGAAGCAACTTTACGCGACGCATGATTAAATTTCTCATAAATTAATTTAACAAGGATTTGAAGAAAGACTGACACTTTAAATGAAATTAAGTCCAATTTTGCATTACCTGAATTGAAAACGAACGTGGTAAACGCCCCAGAAAGTCTACAAATAAAGCTGATTAATTTACATTATAATAATAAATCTTATCCAAATATTTGTAGATATAGAAATGAACTGATTGACTTTGTTTTTCGTATTTGTCAAAAGTTAAATACATTGAGTTACAAACTTTTGCAGTAAGAATAACGGTAGTATTTGGGAATGCTATTGCATATGAATAGCTTTTTTTTTTTACAATTGAAAATGTGTAAGTGTGAAAAAAGAACGTGATTGACTAATGAAAATCTACAAATCATAATGAAAATAGTTTCTAATAATTCTTTTCCAAAGTTACAAACTTTATCAAATTGGAACATGATGAGGTACTGCAGTAAGAAACGAAGACGTTTGTAATTGTTTACATACACAAAATATATGTATTTTTTCTGCATGTGTCAAAGAAAATTTAATGGATAAAAGAAAAAGAATATAGTCTATAATTAATTATTATCAAGTTTTGCGCCACTTGGAAAATTTTCGTAAATTGTTTATTTTTAGTTTAATGGTATATTCCACACATTAGAATTATCTATATATAAAAAGAAGAAAGTCTGTTTGTTTGCTTCTAATAACTCAGTCGTTACTCTAGCTCACCAAACTTTCTACGAATCTTTTCTGGGTTCTGGAAAAGGTCGACGTCCGCTTTTTTCCGGGGAAAAAAAATCTAAAATCAAAGATATTAATTAAAAACTCGGAAAAACGATAATTTTGGCCCTCATTTTTCCGAGTGGCAACAGTCTCGCAAGCTGGAGAGGAAAATCCGCTTTATTTCGAGCTTTTTAATCGTGTGGAGTTTGTTAAGGAAAAGTTTCTCAGTTTTACGGTGAAATAAAAATAGAATTGCTAAACATTAAACAAATTATTACCGATTCCAAAAATTTGTGGGAAGTCATTTCTACTATTCTTATCTTCGTACGGCTTTAAACAGCCAAAATATTAATTAAAAACTCTGAAAGCGCTAATTTCCCTCTCATCTTTCCGAATGACAACAATTTCGCGCGTTGGGGATAAAAATGCTATATTTCGGAAAGTGTTGCTACGGCTCGTTTTCACATTGTAGAATTTGTTAATAAAAAATTTGTAAGTTTTACAAAATCTATGCGTAGAAAGAAGAGTGCCTGTTTGTGTGTTTGTTTGTTTGTTCGCGTTATTGATTTCTTATCAATTATAATAAATTTTTTTTCACATTTAATTGATTAAAATTAAATAAAGTTGAAATATTGGATGTAACTCGAGCCTTTACAACCATTTGATTAGAAAGACGAATATCATTAAAAACTTCGTGCCATTGTTGCTGATATAATGAGAGAGAATAAGCTTATTTTCCTATCGAAATTTTTATGTCGGTTCTATATCACTTCAGATTGAAAAATGTATGACTGTGAATCGTATTTTTTACATCGTTGTTAGAGAAGGATTACAGCGGTATCGTTCTCTGGGTTGTTAGATACATTACTCTCAAT
Source organism: Stegodyphus mimosarum (assembly GCA_000611955.2). Lineage (NCBI taxonomy): Eukaryota > Metazoa > Arthropoda > Arachnida > Araneae > Eresidae > Stegodyphus > Stegodyphus mimosarum. The sequence continues at coordinate 569,455 of KK117669.1, forward strand.
CTAACTTAACTGGCATCGGAGACATCCACTAGTTTGAAATACATGTCAGTCTGGAAATTTAATATTTGGCTGTCAGTATGATTGAATTAATTGCAAACATCAGAAATTTCTTGCATATACCAGCCTTTTAACCAGATTTCGGGTAGGAAATAAATATAAATTGCAGGATTTTTTTTGAGTCATTATTATTAGCCCAAAAAGGGCTGTTAGTCTTGAAATGGGATTTAATTTTCGCTCATTAGGAACGCCGTATCACTTTTCAAATTATGGCCGCAAAATATTATCACCCTGTATTATTTTTAAAGAAATTAAATAATGAAGAATCTGCATATATATATATATGTTATGTTATTCACATTGTGAAAAACGATGGTACCTAAAGCCCTCTAATTTTGAATAACGTAGTCTTCCACCCGAACATGTGCATCTAGAAGCCCGAATTCTGAATTTCGAATTTGTTTCATTATTTATTTCACATTTTGTAAAACTTCAAAGAAATTTTCATTAGTAAACTAAAAAATGAAAAGCGAGCAGCGACAACCCTGGACGAAATAAAACAATTTATCTCCAGTACGCCAGATTGATTCCATTCAGAAAAATGCAAGATCTTTCAATTTTGATTAACAATTCAGTTTTAATCAATTTAATTAAATTTCAATCAAATTTAATCTGAAAGGTTATTGAGTAATAAATTAAGCGATTAAAACCAATAAACAGGGTTCTTAAGAATATTTATTCTACTTTTTAATGTGACTGATTTAAATAAGCATGTATTAAATTCATGAGATATCTAATTAGAAATATTCAATGTTTTTAATAAAGTACACAGGCTGGACTCATTAAAATCATTATATATTTTTTTCTTTTTCATGATAACTTTTTTAGACGGTTGTCTGCGCTAGGGACTGGTTTTTATATAAATAGCATAGCTAATTTAAAAATACGTATGGCAATAACTGACACAATATCAGGAATTTTAAAGCTATGCTGTTTTTAAATATCTTATAACTTTGTTGTTGGATTGAATTTTACGGGGCCTAATTACGAAGAGCGCGGCGTTAATAAATAAGGTCATCACATAAAAAGTTAATAATAAAAAGACAAAAAAAATTTGTTAGCCCTCATTAAGGAAACTGAATATTAATATGATTGATGACTGAAATTGATATGATGATATTGAACTGAATATTGGTATGATGAGAAACGACTGACAAATATAAAAACGCAATTCAATACTTAACACTGCATCGAGAATCCCAAAATATTCTGCTCCGAAACTTTTAAAATTTTTGTAATTTTGCTATTGAATTGCGTATGGCTTTAAGATCAAAGAAAACGATGCTCAATAACAAAGCTAAACAGACAAACAAGAAATGGGTTATCAGAAGTGCAACAGCAGACTGATAGACTGCGAGCTCAGCGAGAGCGTAAAAAAAACCTGACAAACTCTTTTGGGCGACCATTGAAATCTGAACCCTTTCATACTTTTCTTTTTACTTTAATTTTAATTTTGATTAATTTTTTTTCTCCCGTCATTCATGTTATCTTAGTGATGCAGTTAAGCTGTTAATTGTTTGTTTAAACTTTACATACGCGCTGAAACTGATGGCCGCAAATCTTTCGCAATTATATGACGGTATTATATATTCAATAATAAATACCGAATAAGCTTTGTTTGAAAATAACTTCGGTGAGTAAGAATGATGCAAACTAATGCACACACGCTCTATCTTCGTACCTGATAAATATGAGAGTCATAAATCATTTACTTCGTAAACAATAACTATGATATCATTGAAACGACACTTGTAAGTAGGTTTACTAATTGATTTCCGAGGTAAATTATAATGTATATAATAAACTTGTATAATAATGTGTATGTAAGTAAGAAATAAATTTCTGAAAATTTAATGCATCATTTTATTTCTTCTGTGAAAAACGGCCAAATTGCGCCAGAATGGTCGAACTGTTTCTTAAGTACTGAACTTACAAGTTGAATGTCTGAAATATTATTGAAAAAATGAGTTAAAATTGGCGTAATAATCAAAATAACTGAATTTGTATTAGGAAACATTTTTTAAGCGCTTCCTAAGATTTTTCAACCATAAATAATGTCTACATAAATGATTTAAAATTAGTGCATGGATAATAAAAGGGAGAAATAATCTCAAAATCAAATTTAACTTAAATTTATTTTAAAAGTTAGTGATTTTAACTAATAAGTATCTTAAAAAGCATATGAAAACACAAGTCGAGTTTTTACATCTTTTAAGGTTTATAATAAGTTTTAATTGAGCTGTTAGGTTAAAAGATATTGTTAAGGATTTCACATTAATTTGGCTATTTATTTAGAATTGTAATTAAAATTGCTTTATATTTCAAGTGCAACGCAGACGATTTTTGAAGAGAAAGCTACGTCGAAAAAATAAAAATAAAAGAGCGCGTGCATTTAATGTTTAATAAATAAGTATCGCGTAATTACTGTTGCCATCCAGAAAAATCTAGAAAAATCGAGATTGTTCTAGTGATAATTAAAAAGCTTATAAAAGCCGAATTGAAACGCCTCATCTCAGTTGTTGCTGTTGTTGTTGTAGTTGTAGCTGTTTAAAGCGAACTGCTGTTTGTTTACTTAATGCTGTAGCAATTTCGCTGTGAGATAGAATTAGTTTATCTGTTTTGAATTGAGTTTTGGTAAACGTTTGAGATAGTGTAATATTGTGCGAATATATTTTAAGAAATATTTCAGCATTTTAATTTATTTCTTGTGGAAAGAATACATTTTTGTTAACTTTTTAACGACTTGTGCATTCAATCCATAACGAACCCGTACGCACGCAACAATATATTTTTACGAATTGCAGTTTTAGTTAATAAGTCATTTTATTTAACTAGATATGAAGCGAATTCAAATTTTCTCGAATCAGAATCTTAAACGGTTCTCGAATCTTTTGAATCTTTCATGTAAAAAATACTTGAAAAAATAATTTAATATTAAAAATTTTTAATCACCACAAAATTTCAAAACTGAATTTATGAAAAAATAACTTACAGAATAAATTTTCTAAAAACATATTTATAGTTATCTAGCAATAAGATATAAATGAAATTTAATAAATTAAATACACATTAAAAACTAAAGATTTTCTTTCGTAGCAAGAATAAGTACATCAAATTAAATCTCACCCTTGCAGAGACTATAAGATTTCCAAGCTCGCTACTGAATTTCGAACACACACGCTTATAAAACTAGATCTACCCTCTATATAATGCAATCGTAACAAGAACAATTTTAGCGTCGTCTACAGACTTTCTTCGATATTTAGGGCAGCGAAAGCAGGCCAAAACATTACACTCTTATTCATAAAATTCTATATTTTATAATAACACTGCATGCCACTGAAAAACAACATAAATTTTAAAATGAGCGAATCTCATGGCGAAAAGAGGCAAAAAGGAAATAAATTTAAGTTAAATAAACATTTCGTTATTAAGATTAAAAACATAAATGTCCCAAAACTAATCCTAAATTTTCTCGAAATGGATATTTCTATAGACTGTATGCGAGTTCCTCAAATCGTGAACCTCTCGAGTAGTTCAAAAATGGAAAGTAAAGAAAGAAAAAGTTCTTCTCTTTTAACCTCTCAAACCTTTTGAATCTTGAACCTCTGGAATACTTTAGATAAGAATAAGAAAAGAAATAAAGGACTTTCACTTAATATTAAGAGTTTTTAACTGAAGCAAAGTTTGAAATATGAGTTTAATATAAAGCACATTTAGAAATGTAGTTTTTAAAAATACCCTTATATTATTAAGAAAATACAAATGAAATTTGGCAAATAAAGTACATAATTGAAATTTTCAGTGAGGCTATTTTTCTGAATATTGTTTGACAAAAGTAGTCGAGTAACCAATAAAACTGAAAGAGAAACTCACCAGTGTAAAATAAAAAATTATTAAAAAAAGCATCCTTAGATTGCAGTAAATTTATAATAGAATTTTACAGATTCCGAGGTTGCTCATTAATAAATCCCATTTTAGAAAGAAAAAACACTTTTTTTTCTGTTATAGGTGCCTCTTCTTCAGAAAAAAAAAAGTATTGTTTTTTTTAATCTAAAATATTTTTGTTTCAAACATAGTTACCTCTTCTTCAGCAGCAAAAATATTTTTCCTCCTAAAGAAAAAGAATCTATCTTTGATCGCTCTCAATATGAATACACTTTCATTTAAAATCGATCCCAATCTAAGGTTGCTCGTTTTGAATGCTTTTCAGTAACAATTCAAAATTCAATTTTCATTCTGAATAGCTCAAATAGTAAAAAACTAGGATGAATAGCATATAACATGAACTGTCAGAAATGACTATAGCATGAGCTGACAGAAATGACTATAGCATGAGCTGACAGAAATGACTATAGCATGAGTTGACAGAAATGATAGCATGACTTGACAGAAATGACTATAGCATGAGCTGACAGAAATGACTATACCATGACCTGACAGAAATGACTATAGCATGAGCTGACAGAAATGACTATAGCATGAGTTGACAGAAATGACTATAGCATGAGCTGACAGAAATGACTATAGCATGAACTGACAGAAATGACTATAGCATGAACTGACAGAAATGACTATAGCATGACCTGACAGAAATGACTATAGCATGAATTGACAGAAATGACTACAGCATGAAATGACAGAAATGACTATAGCATGAACTGACAGAAATGACTATAGCATGAATTGGCAGAAATGACTATAGCATGAATTGACAGAAATGACTATAGCATGAACTGACAGAAATGACTATAGCATGAACTGACAGAAATATGCAGGGCCTATTCTTAACAGGTCTATATCAATAATTATGAATATAAGTTCTTATTTCCAAAAACTGTACAGAAAGCGCAATGGAGTGACTATTTCAAAATTCTGGCTGATTTTGCTAAATGGCATAACAGTGTAGTACTCAGGATTGCCACAAGATGAGAGTGATGATCCAGATGCCACTAAAGTTATAACAATATAACAAGTTCTTTCTTTTTTTCCTATCTCGCTTAATGAAAGCTTCTAGTGGACACATTAATAAAATTAATCATCCAATAGTTTTGAGTAAAATTACCTAAAAGTTTCTTAAGTTTGGTTTCAAATGCCCCCCCCCCAAAAAAAAAGGAAAAAAAAAAGATTTTTCAATTTATTAGTCATGAATCTTTCCCAAGCTTTGCGAGAACTGGGGCGTTCGTACGTCTCATCCTTAAAAAAAGGTACATGTGAAATATTCTAAATTTTATTCTATGACAACAAACGATGTTTTTATAGCAAAAAAATTCCTAAAATGCATTTCGCTTTAAGATAAATATTTATTTAAATAAATTTATTTCAATGTGCTTTATTGCAAAAATTTACGACGAGTTAATGAATTTAAATACAAGTAGTTATTCAGATTTTTTTAAGTGATATTAGTGATAGTGAAGTGACATTATTATAAGGTATAATTAAATTACTCTATATTTCATATTAAATCTTTATTGTAACTAGATAATCATGAGATTTAATTAACTTTCCAAGAACCAAATGGTTTTTGATAGGTAAAAAATTTCAATCACAAACAACGTTTCTTGGGGGTGAGCGAAAATGGGATCTATTGAATAATGACGCCTCCTGCACCGTAACTTGAAGGTCATACTAAGTCATAATGGTACATGATAAGAAATGAGCAAATAAACACCAAACAAATAACAGCTATCTGAAAATCGCATTTGATCCAGCAGAATTAAATTACGCCAGAGTTCATATCAGGTCGATCAGAAATTTTGCGCTTGAAATTTTTCTTTATTCAAGCGAGACTTATAAACAGAACAGATAAAAATTCGAAGGACATCAAAATATGAATTTTTCCCATTTCTAAAGAAATTCTTCGAATTCTTTCAGAGGAAAATGGTGCTGGAGTTTATTTATTATGATGTAATTATTACTAATCTCAATTAAATGGCCTTCAGATCACGATCTCATGTGTAGCAAACGGGAATTCTATATTATATAATGGAAATTAAGACCTGAAGCCATTAATAATGCATAGTTTTAGACAATGAACATAGGAACCTGAATTCGAACAAATTTTTTTATTTAATTAATTTCCAATACACTATGAAATTTTACAGATATATTAAGTTTCATAAGTATGATAAGTATAAAAATAAATATAAAAATTACGTCATTAATATGTAGGTGTAAATAGCCTCTGAACACTCACCCAACTGCATTTAAAACATAAAATGAAACGATGATCATTATTTTGTAAGGATTTTAAATTGACTAACGTTTATTTTATTTTAAAACTTTACTATCATCTCTTATTTTCCACTTCCTGCCAGAATTAACGCGTGAATATGTTTATGCAAATTATTGTACTTGCTAACGCTTAAGTATTTAAATTGTGTCTTTTTGCCAAGAGTAGAAGGAAGCAGAGAGAGTCCTCTTGCTACGAGTTTTCAGGCGAGCTTGCCATCAGTTACTATCGCCTTTAAGGCCAGAAGTTTAACCCTCTTGAAAGTTAAAGACGTATTGTAGTATTCTGCAGTTTGTGTACTACAGACGTAGTAATTTAAAAGGTTAGTCTTAGTGCTAGTCATCTGTGTGAAATATTAAAAGTTAGCTCTTATTTAAATTTTAGTTAGTTAGTAGTCTTATATTCTTTTACGTTCAGGCCACAAGTGGTTGGTCTTTGTATCCCGAAGAGCGGGAAAGTTTGTAAAATCGATAAGCAAATAAAGGGTAATTTTAACCCTTCTTATCTTTGTTGTATCTTCTACACACGCACGAATATAGCATTTAGTAAGCTCCCTGTTCCTACTGAGGACTCCAGTTTTGTTTGCGAAATCAAGTACAAGAAACAGTAGTCCTGATAATTTTACTTATCTTATAGTCCTTATCACTGAAATTTTGACATTATGACAGAAGACTATAAAGTTACGCAAGTGTAAGGAACATAATGATAAAATTTTCAGGTCCCCAAGCCATGGCTACGGAGAGGAGATGAAAATCCACAAATTCGTTATGGGAACTGAGCTTGTTATTATTTACCAAAATTAGCAAATAGGTTTTATTTCAGTAATATAAATAAATTTCTCTCTCTAGTATCGGGTTCATTTAGAATTATGAGATTTAAGCACACCAAAAGCAACACGCAATGTTACCACGTTTATCTACAACTATTTTGATAATGTTCGGGCATAACTGCGTGGTTGAAAGATGCGTACGCACTTCTCAGTTCAGAGTGTTTGTGAAAAGAGTGAAAGTATAATGAACAAAGACCAAGCATGTGTGCTGAACAAAAGCGAGGAACCTCAAGCGTACTTTCTCGTAATTATAAGTTGAAAGGGCAATAATATAAAGATGTGAATTTGAATAAAAAGCAACCATGCAATCTATTGGAGCATTTATTATCTATGTGTATAACGGCGTTATCATCATAACAGATAATATTAACCGAATGATAACATTAAGGGATGAAGAAAATACTTCTCGAAACATCAAAGAAATTTAACTAATTTAATATAAATACAACCAGAAACACACAAATACTTATTTGTTGCTGCTGCAGTGACTTATTTCACTTGTCTAACAGTAAAATCAGAACAAACCCGCAAAATTCTTCGTGGCAAGGAGTTAAGATTGCGCCTGTCGTTGGCAAGAGTCTTGACCACCAGACAGGTAACAGTATGATTCCTAGCATTCAGACAGGTGACATACTCAGTTCCACCCTCAATTTTAATGGAGAGCACCTTGGGCGAGGGACGGGTCCGAGGCTCTCTCTCCTCTCTTACCATCAACCTCTCGAGAAGACTTTCGGCTCGCCGCATATTTAGAGTGCGCCCATGCAGCACAGGCACTATACATTTACAAACATCCATACCTTCTCCAAGATTCGAGTTTGGGCCCTTCGGTACGGTAGTCAGCGTCGCTATAACCACTATCCAGGTCGGGTGGCAAATACTTAACTTTCCCAGCATTTGAATTGTTTGTACGAAATGTTTTAGAACTACGAGTTTTCTCTTTACTTTCTTTTCTCCCACGATGTTTTGTACCATGACATTTTCGCCTTGCGTTGTTTTCTCTGCGACGTTTTCGTCCGCGATGTTTTCGGCTGTAACCATTCATGTTTATTGTAGACGTTTTTAATTCGTTATCTTCATTTATTTTATCATTTATTAAAAGGCTGGCATGCTTAAAGAGTTTTTGATTGCCTTTTCTGAGACGCAACTCCAAGACTAAGGTAGCCTTAAATCAAAATCAAGATGTTTTATTACTTGGCGATATACCTGCTAGCTGGCGACATAGCATTTGGCGACATTTTTGCTGCGTTTTGACTGTACTTAGAGATTTTTATTTTTTACTTGGCGATATTACTTCAGTTTATAAAATTCGGTGTGTAATATTTTGATAATGTTGATCAACTTGTTGATCACAAAAGCGATGTATATTCCATGTTTTCTTATGCAAATGGGTAGAACTTCGGCAGTTCGATAATAATATCTAAATGATAACATCCCCCTCGATCACATTAAGCGGTGCATAGTATAGTGAAAGCGATCCTCTCATTTGATTGATTTTAAATACATAAAACGAAGTTTCTCAGCAAATTGATAAGGATAATAGCCATCAGAAGCTCTCTACTGAGATCAAAGCTATGATTCAGCTACGAAAGATAAGCACTGCTATCGGTTTTGAGATGATAATATTACAGCTGCTCTCTTTCGTTATTGGCCAGTAAAGCACATTTTGTGCTTTCCCACATCCGTCAAACTAGTGACCATTGTATATATTGGACCGATATGGTTACCATGCGAAGAAAAGAATATTTTCGCTAATGAAAGCAGGGACAGATTTTTGATGCTGGTTAATGATTGGTTAAAAGATGAAAATTCGTCAACTTTTGGCTGAAGGTAGACAAAAACTTTGAGCGTTTTTCTTTCAGTACTAAATCTAGTGGAAAATTATTTAAAACAGATTGGTTATCTGAAGTAGGGTAATAGAGTGTAAATCTTTCAACGTAAAATTAACGTATTAAACAGGAAAATTAAAAACGTGTTTACAAGTCAAAAAGAAATTTCTGGATTTAAGAGACTGAAAATCTGGACATTTCTTTGGAAGACGAAGAGTAAACTCCAGCTGACTTCCTATTCATGGAGATACTAGCTTACCTATTCCCATGAAGCCTTAGCATAAAGCCTAAGCCTTAGGACTTTACCTTCACAGCCAAACTGCTCCAAATGACGAATTTATTGTTACAATTTTGCCGAATTCATGGATAAATCTTGATTGTGTGGATAGATTGCCCAAGGCCTTATTAATAACTCCAAGCCATTTTTAAATAAAAGATATAATTAACAAGCTTGTAAGATCTTACCGGAAAAGTAACATACCAGATGAAGGGCCAAAAGCCCTTTTTTATTCAGTGCAAGACTTCAACAAAAACACACGGACTTTGTACTCACAAACACACCTACTACTTGCAGTGCGAACTTAAGGTAAATTTAAAGGTAAATTTAACAATAACTTCGATAGGTTAGAAATAATGTTAGACTTCACAATTTAATTTAACTTAACAAGTTGATTCAGCAAACTACACCTGCGATAGACTTACTAAACGGCCAGAATGTGTAACCGCTTTTACATTAACAGTTGGAGAACAAAATAGCAAATGTGCGCTACACTAGCGAAATCACGCTTCTGTACCTTCTTCTTTCGTCTGTATAAATGCTATCTTGATTTAACTTAATTTCCATCTTGGCGAGGGAAAATGAGAAGTTTAGAAAAGATACCAAAATTAAAATAATTGGTTATTCAGACTAAGGGAAACCATATAAGTTCAATTCTTTTATAACAAGATGCTAATAAACTTTCATACAAAATTATTTCAAAATAAATGGTGGTATCTTCTTTAAGTATTTCGCAAAAGCTTAGAAATGTGAAAATCTGTTCTTATTTTTAACATGGCAAGTTCATTAATTTAAAGGAAGTTTCGTGTTAATCCGTGTCTCAACTACAGTGAATTCTTAGAAAGATTAATTTTGTCAAGGATTTGTTCAGTGTTTGGATTATTCTTGGTGGAGCAATTTCGGTTTCAACAGCATCCCTCTACCAAACACAACTGGTCAAAATTGTCAAATATATGAAAGAAGCAATTAGTAATCATCAATCAATAGCTTTCCTTATCCTTGCTGTGGTCAAGGGCTTTGAGCATGTTTGGCATAAGAGATTAAACTGAAGCTATTCAACATGGATATTAGTAAAATTTCTTTTCTTGCAAAGTTTCTTCTGACCAACAGAATAAATTCGAGGTAAAACTGAACTTTCTGAGTATAACAGGGGTGTTCTTTCGTTACTCGAAAACAAACTGATGCTGGAGCGTTGCAGGAATCTAGACAGAGAAAGATAACTTCTTATTTACCTTTAAAAATATAAGATGGAGTTCTCTCTTAAGTTTAGGACTCCCGCAGTAGGTGGCATTGAGAGCATTTAATCAAATACTATGTTACAGTTGTGTATATATATTGCAGATTCCTTAGGATTTTTTTTGAAGCAGGAGACAGGAAAAATAAGTAACGCCCTCACCGGGACTCGAACCTCGGACCTCTCAAATACGCTTTGAGTGTGTTGACCATTACACACGAAGGCATGCTAAGAAGGCGGGAGAAATATCTTATATACTCCGCTAGCCTTTTAAAGGGTGATTGGGGTTTAGGCGACCCATTCACCAAATCCTGGTGGTGAAGAATCATCATTTACTACCTTTTTTAGTTCAGGTGCCACTGTAAAGTCATCTGGAATTTTTTTTTATTTTTTATTTTTTTTTTTAAAGCTTGAGACGGGAAAAATAAGCAGTGCCCTCGCCAGGATTCAAATACCTTTCGAATAGGCGCCTAGTGCGCTGACATTACACCACGAAGACATGCTAAGAAGGCAGAAGAAATACCTTATAATATATATAAGAACAGTTACTGGATTATCTCATAGGAAAATAAAAATTAGGAAAATTAAGAAAGTGAATTTTAATGCTAGTGTAGTGAAAAACTAGTGTAGTTATTGTCTTGAGGAAGTAAATTGCTCTAATAAAAAGGCAAATTATGAAAAATAAAAAAGTAAATGTTAAGAACATATGAAACAATTATTGCTACTAAAGAGAAATTAATTCATTTTTCAACGGGAACAAAGCAATTTCTGTTCAGTTAACAATAATTAATAGAAACGAAAATGTTTCGTCGTCTTTATATACAAAATCCAATTGTAAAACACCAAACCAGGAAGAATATTGATCCTAAAAGAAACTATATGTATATAAGTTCTTTATTATACAGAAATTACTGAGAAAGTTGACAAATTTTCTGTATGTTGTTGAGAGAAAAAAACTCGAAAAACAAGTAGAAATCTGCGCGTAGTGCTGCAAGATTTTTTTATGCCATCCAATATGGGAAATGGAATATATGAGAGAATTATTTAAGGATTGTACGAACCATGATCCCCTACCTATTTTCTTTTCTTTTTTTCTTTCTTTTTCTTTTTTTTTTTTTTTTTTTTTTTTTTTAAAATTTTTTTTTTAAAATATTTTAAATTTTTGAATTTGCAAATTTTATAATATACATATTGAACAGAAAAAGTAAAGGTTGATTCCGATCAACTCACTCAGACCTCTATCGTCAATTAGTATAATGGTTATTAATTCTAAAAATTTTTATATACAATATTTCAAGATTTAAACAAAGTCAATAAAGTCAATAATTATAACTGAACAACAAGAACCGGTTTCATTCCGATCAACTCACTGAGACCCCTATCGTCAATTAGTATAATGGTTATTAATTCTAAAAATTTTTATATACAATATTTCAAAAAATCTATACAAGTTTGAGGCTCTCATTAAGTTGGTCTCTTTTCCCTACCAGTTTTTGTTGTCCGAACACAAAAAGAAACAAACGTTACAAGGAAAACATTTTACATGTAATGCCGAAATAAAACATTGATAATCAAGGGAAAAACTGGATAAATTACAAACGAAAGAAATATCAATAAAATTGGTAAAATGAATGACAAGAATAAAAATAATAAAATGCTGTACTAATTACAATGTAAAGGTCAAATTTTTATCGAAAAATTTGATTGTCAAATGTAAAGGCTAAATAAGGGCCAGGTTCGAATGCGTACTTAAAATGAAAATACTTTTTGCTAAAGTAAAAGAATGGGTAAATAAATGCGACCTTTGAGGGGAATTAAGTAAAACATTGCTACATATGGAGGAGTTTTGCAACAAATAAAAATGTAAAAAACGAAAAAACGCTTCCTACCTGTAGGTGCTTCTTATTCAAAGCAAGAGTAGTGATGATACGGGCTGCTTCGGTGTAGGAGAGGGCATACAAACTGCTACGTAATTTGCGACGCTTTTACTAAGCCTATATTCTGAGAAAGGATAGATCCAGTATTTTTTTGAGGGGTGTGTGGGAATTTGTTAGGCTGAAGCTTCTGAATGACGGAAAAAGGGGTGCTGGTAGAGTTGGCCAAAGTTTCGAAAATGGAAAAATGTATTTGCTAGTAAAAGGTCGTCATTTTTCATTCATTTCAACGCATTCGAGCTATAAAAACGTCTTTTCAGAAAAGGAAATGGCTCTTAATTAGTAAAAGTTCAGTAGTGGCCAGCAAATTAGAGAGTATTTAATTATGTACAGAAATACAAAAATGGATGTTTCACTTTGTCTCATCATAATATATTCATTTTCTTTTTGTATAAAATATTCCTTAAGCTTTTTTTAACTAATTTTCTCCAGCCTTAATATCCTGGCGTTGGATGCTATGAAACATCTACACTATGATATAACTACTCTAGAGCAAGTGCTTTAATTAAATATGAAGATGTTTAACCACAGTAACGTTACTGTCAGCCGCCCAACTGGGGGTATAGCTGTTAGCGTCGGTGACTGCCGGGCCGAAGAGCCCGGGTTCGAATCCCGGAGAAGTCACGGATATTTGTAAATGCATAGTGTCGGTGCGGCATGGCGGCTCTTTAAATATGCGGCAAGCCGAAAGTCCTTTAGTGTGGTTTGGTGGAAAGGGAGAGGGGTGGGAGGCCCTCGACTCAGCCCGGAGGTTTCCTTCATGAAAATTGTGCGCGAAACTGAGCCAAATCTCCCTGTCTCACCGAAATTCTGGGCGAAACTGAGCCAAATCGCATTCTCTCCTGTAAGGTGCTCAAGGCTGTTGCCAACGACAGGCGTCAACTAGCGCTCCTTGCCACGAGGTATTTCGTAGGCTTGGGCTGATGTTACGGTCAGTCAAGTGAGCGTAAATAACAACAATACGTTGTTGTCAGCTCATTTAACTTAAGTTATATGATAAGTTTGTAAAGTTCTACTCTCCTTCTGTTGTGTAGAACCTTGAGAAATAATGATTGCACTGAGGAAGAGTTAAAACTGCCCTTTATTAAACTCTTTAACTTATTTACAATGCGTCAATTTGACGCTAACATATTACGCCTCAACTTGGGCGGTAACTGAGACAGTAGAATCGAACTTAAGAATTCAAGATGTTCACAAATAGTAGAATTACTCTACAGCGCTCATATAATCCTGTAGCCTACGAGTTTAGTGGCAGCAAGATAATAGTGCTTAAGCCACGTCTAACCAGCAGTAACTGCTACACAAAAGTATGCGTAAAAGCACGCACTGTAATTTCCCGGACTCTCTCTTTCTCTACTGGAACGTCGATATTTAGAATTTGCATTTCTTACGCGCGCTATCAAATTTAAATATTCTGGCACTGACAATTAGGGGAATGAAGGCTTATAGGAAAGTAACTTAAAATTAAATGTACATGATTATTTAAATTAAATATAAATCCCTACAAGTTCAATAAGTTCTTTCTTGCTTTTTCGCTCTCTCTCTATATATATGTAAGCTCTCTTTCTTTCTCTCTCTATATAGCTTCTTTTGATGTGTCGATAGTTTGTGAAGGGATAGAGTTTATTTTAAAGAAATACCTACTTCGTTGGTAGACACACTCTGTTATGTACTAGCCAATCTTGTTGTTAGCTTTCTCGAGAATAAAAACAAGTTTTCATCAAGATTTGATGTCCATAACCTAAATCTGATTAATCGATTTTATGATTTATTAATCTTCTGCTCAGTAATCTGTATGCTTTATTCGCGGCATTAAAGACAGGAAGCTCACGGATGTTTTATTATTTCTCCATGACGAAATTTCACTATGATGCAGTGACGGATGATGTTGAAGAAAATGCATTTCCTAATTATTTTGCTGCGATGCAGTAAATACAAACTAATCACATATTTGTAGTTGGCTTTCGTAAGAGATGTCATCCTTTGTCTTGAATGCATTCATTGCAAGCTGAAATAGAGTTCCATGAAAGGTAAACGGGTTTTTTTAGTGTTTCCTCTTATTGAAAGATGACAATTACAAAACAGGTAAAATAATTGGGCGTACATCACTATCTAGAAATCTAACAACACAAGAACAATACTTTCTTCCCTTCGTTAAAAGAATTTTCAGTAATTCTACAGCCATGGCAAAAATAACTATGTGGTACGTCAAAATTTCTCCTAATTGCTATAATTGAAAGAAATTCTGTACCATATTTAAATTTTGTTTTCATGAAGAATCCCGACATGAATCATGACAATTTAATGATGAAGAAAATATATGTAAATTATATTTTTATGAAAGCATCAAATCAGATTCTCAAGGAATGACTTATTTCAGTTCACATTTCAATTTATGTTTCACAATTTAAGTTTCAAAGTGACAGCAGTGAAAAAGATCATTTTCTGAACTGGAAGTTATTACTGTTTCAGATCGTTTCAGTCTTAATGAATTGAAATTTTCACTGTTTAAACTTCAAGTAACATCTGAAGACTTAGAAAAAGTAATACATATGTTTCAAATTTCAATTTTCCGTAATGCGATAAAATTCGAATAAATTTTGTAAGTTAAAATTTGAAATTTCAAGTGACCTGAAGTTATCGAGTCGTTAAATACGCTAAAATGTTACAAAGCGAAGAAAATTAAATATAATTTTTTTTCCAAATTCTTCAGCCATTTCGTAATTCCATTATGTGCTCGAATTTCAAAAATCATTCGATTATTTACTTTTTTCTTTTTGTTCCCCGTTGGCGGCTACTTAGTCGACTTAGCATAAAAAATAGCCCCCGTCAAACTTATTAGTGTTCCAGTAAGTGACTTTGAATTTAACACTGAACATTTATTTCAACGATCGTTTGCCCAGCGCAAAGAAGACAGTCTATTTTGAATAATTTATGATCATATTTTGTTGCAGTTCTGTTAACTTCCTTCGTATCAGCAAAAGTCTTGAAACTTCAATGGTCAATTTTTTTGTGATACTTCGTAAAAACAATAAAATTGTTAATAAAATATTGGACTTTTAAAAATATAGGTTTCCGGGAATTGGCTAAAAGTATCAGTACTGCTCACCCCAAATAAGAAATGATGCAGACGATGACAAAGCCACCACAAGCAGCGAAGCAAAGAACCGTTTTTTCATTTTTTGTACAAATCATAGAAACAACATTACTTGTAGCATCAGTGAATCTATTGTGTTGAACAATAAGAAGAAATTTCCTTTTGCTAGTATTTTAGCATTTTAGGTGTTGTTACATTAGTATGCACCGCTACTGACATTTTTATGATAAAAGGTAGGATTATAAGAAGCAGTTCTATAAAGAACTAGAGTCATAATAAAAGAGTGGTTAATACTCAGTTTTGTTATATAAGAACAGATAAACGCTTTACTTTTTGTAATTTAGTCAAGAACTGTCTTTTAATGTTGTCGTGTCCATTATCGTATGGAACAATGGTTGCCAGAGCCTACTCCGAAGAGAGGCTGGACTTCTATTTTCCACTCCCAATTTTGAGGGAGCCCCGGGTACGTAATGGCAAACCGCACATTGAATTGATCAATGTTAACGAATTTCGCTTACTGCGCATGCTCAATAGTGTACCGTTGGCGTGGGAGAAAATACTGGCGAATAAAAATAAACAACCCTACAGAAGCCTGTTCGTCATGTAGGCCTTAGCGACTCTTAACGATTGCAATACTATGGACACTTATTTTGTGCTTACTGCACTTGCTTCTGTTTCATTTCATTTTGGTTTATTTTGTTCATAAACATTACATTTAATATCAGTTATTTGTAATAATTTCCTTGGCTTTAATTCAATAATTTAAACTAGATGTATTCCTTAAGTTGTTAAAGTATGTATGAATGGAACGCATGGAAAATAATCGATTGCTTTTATTCCCCAGAAGTACAATTAATAAGCAACATCACGTAATGTTTCCTAATTTGCAATTCCTGTTTTGTTTCCTGCTTTGTAATCCAATTAAAACTTCTTAAAAATTCGGGGGGGGGTTACAATTGATATTTAAACTCTAAGAAACGAAGCAACGTATAACCTAACAAATTTAAAAACCCCGAGTTGTTTACATCCAGATAACAGAATATCAACCATATACCATATGTATCTTTTTTTAAAATTAAGCCAAAGTCGTAATTGCGCCAAATTCTCTTCTGCACATGCGCAGTGTGCGTAATTCTTTTAACATTGTTCAATTGAATGTGCGGTGTGCCATTACACTCCCCGGTTGGATCCGAGGGTCTCCCATCCCTCTCCTCTCCCACCAATCCGCACGAGAGGATTTTCGGCTCGCCGAATATTTAGAGCCTTCTACGGGATTCGAAGCTGAACCCCAGATACAGAAGACAGAAATGCAGCAGCCAAAATATCAAATTTGCAAAAAATTGGCAGATGTTGCCAACGTCAGGACAAAAATTGTTACCAAGACCCGATAAAATGTTTTTATCCCCTTGATCTCTGGCTCTAACTGAGCTGTTTTAAAAATTAAAGGCTGATAAATTCATAATGAAAAGATCTGCAACGTAATACATAATAAACATTTTCAACTTCAAATTCCATTAGTCAAAAATACGCCATAAAATGTGCATAAAATACACTAAACAAATGAATAAAAAAAAACACTGCAAAAGTACAGAAAACTGTAATTTCATAAACAAATAAGCGTTAATGTAACATTAAAAAAACATTCTTACAGCAAAATATTCGGTTTTCTTGCAGAATAGGTTGGCTACTCCAATTCAGATGAAAGTTCGTAATCGCAGTATTTATAAGGCTGCTACTAGCAGCTTAAGTTGAGGTCCTCATATTAGTGAAAGGCAATGGGATTGCGTGACTCTTTAAACGGTTGCAGCCTAAAACGTCGCGGACGAAAACGTCGCGGAGAAAACAACGCAAGGCGAAAACGTCGTGGTACAAAACCTCGTGGGAGAAAATAAAGCAAAGAGAAAACATCGCAGTTCTAAAACATCGTGTTTCAAAATATCGTCGTCGAAAATAAAGCGGTTCAAAAACTTCGCAGTTTAAAAACAATGTCGTCGAAAATATCGTGGTAAAAATAAAGTATCTACAAATCATCGTATGAATATAACATCGCAGACATGCGTTTTTCAGGCTTTAATAATTGTTGATCGATATTCGCATAATGATTTATGAGAGCAAGGTGGAAAGAAGGATAATTTTTACTTTCATATTTTTTATTAATATATAGAAACACATAAAGCTCCAAATACAGTTAAAACAATTTAAAAAAATTTACAATTAAAATTACAGTTTCTACGCAAAAACAGGCAATTCAGCCAGTAGGCAAGAAGGCAGATTTTTCGGTGCACAAAACTAAAAGTTTCCTTTTGGTCACTTTCGGCAAAAAACACTTAAGGTGTAGAAAGACTTAATTCACTATTCTGCTAAGTTTCAAATGTCAACAAATATGGCTGCTATGGTAAAAAAATAGGCTTAGGCGCAGTTAAACAACTTTTAAACTGTTGATAATTCTACAACTATTGCATGCAGATTAACTAAAGGCATAAAAACCTCAATCGGGAGATGAGAGCAACCTAATTCAATCATTTTTAAAGCAAAAAATGCACTATATAAGAATAAAAAAAAACTGAGCTCACAGAGCCGAGTAACAGTGTGGGTATATATATAATTTTGGAGCGGCCGATTGCAACCAAAAAAGGAGGCGCACAATAGCAGTCCTATATGCAAAAGTGCAACGTTCTGAGGCTACTCGTTTTTGAGTTATGCGAGATAAATACATATGTACGTACTTCCAGACGCCACGAAAAAAATCTCCTCTGTATCCATCTTAAATCAGTTTTATAATTCATCTGTGGAAAAAGAGTCCTTTGTTCTGTCCTTACTTACAGTTGTGAAGCAAAAACGTCGTTAAATTGCGTTCGATAGCGGTCAAAATGGATATTTTAATTGAAATATTGGTACCCGAAATTTTTCGTAATTACAATACTTCGTACAAGGAAGTTAAAAGCTGTGTCGGGAAGCTATGTCTTATTTATTTTTCCTTACATTGTTGACAGATGTAATATTAATTTCAATCTACTGAAAATAAGTTTAGTTTACTGTAATTCTTTAACTTACTTTTCAGAAAAATGAGCATTTTAACTTCAAGCGTATTTTAGCAATTTTTTTTATTAACATCAGATAGGTTTTTTTTTCAATGAAATAAATTATCAAATTATATCCTCATATGTAGAAATTAAGTGAATTTCTAGTATGTATATAATATAATACCATAGAAATGCATAAATAATGCGGATGCTTTCATTCTTCCCAGAAGAAGGGAAACCTGTAGCACTAGTTGCAGTTTGTTCAGGCAAATCGTGATATGAAGAAGAGTGTCTTTGTCTCCTGGCAGCACTATTAAACTCTATCAAGCCAGAAAAGTTCAGAAACATTGATGAGAATGGAAGATATTGTCGATAAAATTCCAGGTTAGTAAGATTGATAGAAAACTAAGAAAAGATCGTGGTATATCACACTCTCACAAGAGGACAATTATGGGATCATAACTACCTGATGGTATCCTTGCAACATACAAAGAATAGGACTTTCTAAGTCATGAGAATCCTGTACGCAAAAATCCATTATAGACTTGCCAAAGTTTCATATAATGTTTACCTGAGGTACTGTAATAATCTTGATTTATTAAAACGTTATCCTACAGCAATTCTGCGATTTTTAGTGGCGCAAGGATTCTTTTGACGATTTTTGTCCTTGTAGAGATAAACTGGTGCAAGAATATCTGGAACTCAAATAATGTATCTGGATTGGCCACTTTTCTAACCTGACTCCAATTCCATTGAGTGTGTACTTGATCATTCATGGACATACTGGTCATCCACGAACATCGAACATCCATCTGCAATACATGTGGACTCGGCGTCTAGGTGATTTTCTAGGCTGACGATACAGATCTATGTGACTAAAGTAGTTTATTTAGATATTGGTGAAGGTACATTAGTGACTATTTACAAATGAAAAAAGAGTGATAATCGAGAGGTTACATCTTTTTTGTCTAATCATTACGTCTTAGTCGAAAACATAACAGCTCATCTTATCTTCCATCATCCATCTCCCTCGCAATACCGTTAGTTGTATTGAGTTGTTACAGTCCTGATATTCACATCATAGAAACTAGAAGAACTTCTAGATAGAGTATGTACTTGACCATTCATGGACATATTGGTCATCCATGAGCATTGAACATCCATCTGCAATACATACAATCCAACACGATATATTGCAAAGTTGATATTCAAGTTTAATACGAGTGGGGTTCGTAAATTTTAAAAGTGCTAAAATATTATATTGGCAGTGTGCAGATCTGCAGTACAAAATATGTAGCGTTAGAATTAGTGTTTCCTATTATATTACGTATTTTCCTAGCTGCCAGTAATGACATTCACGAAACAAATGATACCTTTTTTGTCATTTAATGACAATTCCTTCCGTTTTTATATGAAGGCGTGAACGAAAGAATATTTCTTATTTTGCTTTGTACCTTGCGGAAATAGTCATGCAAAGCTGCAGTTCTTTAAACTTTTGGATAAGACTGTAGAATTGAACCGTATGCAGAATATGACGTATAGTGTTTTTATTTTAGTACACCCTTTCGATGATCAATATTGAGAGAACATCAATAATATTTTGTAGCATTTTTATCTAGTGATACTTTTGATGACTGATGAAGCATAAAAGGGAAGTTGTCAACGATAATCTGTGATTTGCTATGTAATGGGATAAATAATTTGGGAGATAGCTGCTATGGATTGGCGATGATTATTTGCATTGTAATAGCTTAGAAAAACTTTACTGCGTAGTTAGAAGGATGATACTTGAAGAGAGACGTGGCCCTAATTTCCACACCTAATATTATCTTTTTCTTGCTAACTAATTTTTTGGATATATATTCTTCTTTATATATCATAGTTATCGGCGCGATATATACCTCTTAATTTTGTGGGAGGCAATGCATGTCTTAGCAGCAGCGAGCGAAGCAAGATAAAGGGCTGCGCAAATACTAACAGCGGTATTTATAGACTTCGTTCTTTTGTTTAAATTTTTGTTTTGTAGCTGCGATTGGATAAAAAGTGTTCACAATTTTAAATGCTATTAATGTGTATTAACTTTCAGATGACCTACTTTAGATACAAATATTAATATTAAACAGGT
>KK117669.1:594499-610255 GCA_000611955.2 Stegodyphus mimosarum
GCGGTAAAAATATTAAACCCTATAATTCGACCTAGGTTCAAATCCCAGCGGATGGGTTTCAAGGGATTTTCACAGTTTAATGTAAATAAATGCAAGATACCTCTAGAAAATCCTTCACGAAAGCTTCCCTGTCCCTAACAAATAGTCCTCTATTTCACTGATGTAATTTATTTAATACCAATACAAAAATTGTTGCCATACGGAAGCCTTCCGGAGCACAAGTGGCGTAATTTCATTTCTCATGAAAACAATATTAATTCATATTCAGTAATCTGAAATAATACACTTTCTGGGCTTTAAGCCATTAACACTTACAGTGCCCACAAATAAAGTTTGCCCGCATATGATATTACACAATGTTTGGACACAATTACTGGTCGGTCAATAATCAATAATTACTGCTCGGTCAGTGGTGTCGATGCCTTAATGGAGGGCTTTTAAAGGTAACTATCTCATATCTAAGTTACATACTAGGAAAATACCTACGCAAACAACCTCTTCGCCAAAGTTCGAACTACCACTATCCAGTAGTCTTTACCACTCGGCCTCTGGGGGATATCTGGAAATAATTAATTCAAATTCTTCTTATTCGGGTATTTTACTAGATTCGATTTGGTTGGATTAGATTCATTTTTACTGATTGCATAATAATTTATTAAAATTTTGGTCCGTTATGTGCCTCAAACGCATTTTGGCTGGTATTTTAATTATAAACAATTTCTAGTTACAAGAATAATTCATTAATACACACACACACATACTGAAACAACGATAACCCAAATGGCATTATCACTGGATCTTGGCGTGTGTTTGGCTTTTCTTTAACCTTTCACAGACGCCAAAAAGCACAGTACCTGGATAACGGAAAAGTAGCAAAATTTTGATAAATTGTAGAGTCACTAGATTTTTTTTTTTTTTTGAGGGAGCGGGGGAGTCAGAAAGCGTGAAAAATGTGCAATGCCCTCGCTGGAACTCGAACTCTGGATCTCTCGAATATGCGTCAAATATGCTTCCAGTTACACTACGAATGTACGAGGAAAGGAGTACTATTTTGACATTAACAAAACTATTTTAATATATTTACTTTCCGTAATGAACTTAAATTTGGTTTCCTAAGCCTACTTGAATTTGAATTGCAAGTTACGGTTTCAACCGGGAAGAATTTTTTTATGCGGAAAAACATAACTGAAAACTTTTGGTTATCCTACTGGCACAAGTTTTGCGGAACTTCAGTACACAAAATAAGCAAAGTCAAAACAAAATTTATCCAAAAGTGGCATCATTTATTATAAATTCAAATTTGAAATTTTTTACCTTGAGTAATAACATTTCTTCTTCATAATCAAATTCAAATAGAAATTACTGAAAAGTTTCATCTGAACCTGCATTAATTCAAAGCAAGTCGCTTAAAAATGGAAAGGGAATTTGCTTTAAAATCAAAATTGCATTTAAATCAAAACTGCATATTAAAACGTTCGCGTATAAAAAGAATCGGAAGCATTTCTAAATATTCATCTCTTTTCCTGATATTCTAATACATATCTTTTAGATAAGTTTCATATTGTACTAGCACTCTGAAAACATAAACAGAAAAAAAACTAATAACTACTTAATAATTTATTCATATATTAATCTCGAAGAAGAAGACTAGCAGAATTAGTGTCTCTGAATTTTCTTTCACAATATCATTTTTGAGATATTTTGATGCTTGAGAAACTTTTTATATCATACTTTGGGTAAAGGTACTACGTATTCGGCTACCTTAGTCTGATCGATAAACTGTAGATGTATCAATTCAGCAATCGGCAATGCGATATTAAGTATAAAGGTATTTTTCCGTTAGGATGTTTTTACTTATATATTTCGTGCATTTTCTAATTTCTGCTAAAATTTCTGCGTATATTGTTTTCTCTTTCATTACGAATCACTTAAGTTCTGAGGTGAAAATTTCAGTTCAAGATTTGAAACAGTTTTAAGCTGAACAGTTACGACAGGCCTCAAGTTTAAGACCGGAGCCCCAGAAATCGAAGGTGTACAGAACATAAAAATCTTGCATTTAAAATTAGCTGTTTAAAATTGCAAAATCAAATGGTATAAAAAAACAATATTTCATTGTAAGTGCACGGCAGATGGAAACTTTAGTTCTAATTTCACAACAAAAGGACTTAATTAATCAGGACGTAATTACGACTACACGTCGGTGAATAACTTGCACTGAATCTCAAAAGGCTTTCAGCAAAGATGTTCCTCAATTGCAAGCTGTTTATTCCTCAATTGCAGTAATGTCCAGGCAAAATATTTTGCCTGCACAACAATAAGCAACCAACACCACATCAGGGATAATAAACCCCTCTTCAAGATGTTTAATAAAACCTTCGTGAAAAAATATTCTAAAAAATCTGAAAGGTTCAGATTTTAATTACGTCCAAAGGGGCGTTTATTTAACATTTTGTGTGTTACCTTTATTTGTTAAATACCATGTTCTTCGCACTTAAACCATAAAATTCAGTTCAACAGCAATATCGCAAAATAATTTTAAATTCTGCATATCTTTAGAAATTTCGGTACACGCTCTCTCGCGCTGGAGATAAAAATGTTTTTCTGTACAACCTTTTATTCAGCGTAGATTTTGTAAAATCCCAATCGATTTCGAGAGCAAAACGGGTCCCCCTTCATTTTTTTCTAAAACATCCTTCTGATGCTAGCCGGACGTGCTATCTAGTTATATCTCGAAGGCTCGCGGTAAGGATGGAGAAAAGGGAGAAAATACCTTATAGATTTATCTACTTTTTATCTTTTATGCAGAGTTTTATATCAAGCTGGTAACACACGTAACAATTTAAAACGGGTTTGCTTCAGATTGTTATTATTTTCACCCCGCTGCAATGATTCATCATTTGATTCCATATCGTTTAGTAATCAATGTACTTCAGTTATTTTTAGATACACATTTTAACAGCGTTGCATTTGATGCAAAACTTATATGCTTGTTACGTACCTTAAAAACAAGAATATTCTTGTGAATTAATGTAAAGGTGGTTAATAGACAACGTTGGCCTTTCTGTAGGAAATTGTTTGGGGTATGTTGTTCTATAACGTTATAACGTGAAGTGTGAGTTATGGTTTCGTTATATAAAATTTGCAAGAGTTTGCTGTTGTGAATACTTCATTAACATCTGAAAATCCCTAATATACTTTAATATGCTTGAATAATCACACGTAGAACATACTACTGACGTAAAATGAACATAATTTTCATGTTGAATCTGCACGATTTTCATAAAATTTTCTAATATGTTTCCATAGCTGATTTTAATTTATAAATAGAATGAATTTTATGGCTTCGTTTTTCGTTTCTTCGTCTTTAACACAGATCAGTAATTAACCCCTTCAATAAACTAAGCAAAACCTTCATTTAAAGAGATATTCCTGTTTACGAAAATTCTTCTAAGCCACATTTAAAAAAATAAATCCCACACTCCTGCCTTTTCCGACCTCACCAGTAACCAAGTGGTTAAGATCGCTGAATACTGGGAGCTCCACCCGGGGTTAATTGCAGGCGAAGGGGCTGATGCATGGTTGATTTTCGTGGTTTCTCTCATGCTGGACATCTCACGTTCATTTCTCCATCTCCAGTTTACCTGAAGTCCTCCACAAAGACATCCCTTTCTTTAGGCAGATAGCCCTCGGAAGCTTTGTCACATTGGGCGAGCTTTGCTATTATAGCCTAACGTGGCTTTTCCATTAATGTTCGTGTCCACAAATGACCACGTGGGTAAGGCTGGAAACTTGTTCTGATGCAGTTCATGGCGAACGAGTTGGCTACGTATAGCGAATAGGCTAGGGTCCCATGAACATACGAAACAGTTCCTATACAATATCCTCCAAGAAAACGTCCCTCCTACAGCAAATAGCCCCGCGGGGTTTACTATACGAGATTAATCAACAACGAATCAGTTTTTAATGGCTTTTTCTTTAGCCCAAAGTCCGTACTCCGTATTTTAATCCAAATTCCATATTTTAGCCCAAAGTCCGTTGTCCAAAGTTAAATGTCCGTATCAGTTTTCCAACTGTTGTCATCAAATATTGCCACCCTCTGTTATATTTAAAGGCATTAAATAATCACGAATCTGCATAAATGTATGTATTTTTCTAACATTGTAATAAAACAACGGTACCTAAAGCCATCAAATTTTGAACAACGTAATCCTCCCCCGAGTATGGACATCTGGAAGCCCAAATTTTAAATTTGGAATTTGTTTTATTAACGAATGCCAAAAAGCTGTATTTATGGTTGTCATAATTTTAAATTATTATTGCTAGTGTTAATAGAATTATATCATTTAAAATATGTAGTATTTAAAACAATTCGATGTGCTTCACAATTGAAAATTATAGTTCTTTTTAAGAGAAAATTCTGATTTTTATATCTAATTTGCAGTCACCACCGTAAGGCAAGCTTTCCTCACCTGCCTCGCCCTTGACCTGACTCTGCTTTCCGCAGACAAACTGGATTGAAACTAAATATTAACTTTTTCTCCAGTAAAATAAATTTCTTTAACACAAAATATTCAATGAATTGGAAACGATGGAAAGACGCTGAAGTGAATTATTTAATTAACTTATTAATAAATTGAATTCAGGTTTTATCCTAAAATTACTTAAGTCCTGACTCAAACGTTATTTGTAGCATCTCCAAATGCGAAATAATTTTCAGTCTTGTTCTTGTAGTATATTTAAAAAGCAGCATATATTTAAAGAAAACTATAAGTTATTTCAAATGTACAAGATAAATTTTTATTCAGGAAAAAGCAAAATTGAGCTCTTTGACATTCTACATTTTTAGTCCAAAGGGATTTAGTCCCGAAGGACTATTACTTTCGTTTTGCGATTTTGCGTTGAATCACTCTGAATGCCCGTTTCACTTTTCAAATTGTTGCCACTAAATGTTATCGCTCTGCATTAGATTTAAAAAATTGAAAAATCTGCATAAATATATGCATGTTTCTCGCATTGTGATAAAAACCTAGAGCCATCGAATTTTGAATGACGTAATCCTACTGCGAATATGGGCATCTGGAAGCCCTAATTTTGAATTTGAAATTTGCTTTATTATCGATTTTATGTTTTGTAACATTTCAACGAATTTCTGATTAACAAACTAAATGATTTCAAAGCGAGCAATGGCAACACTGTACGGAAAAAAAAAAACATTTTTATCTCCAGCGCACGAGACTTACGGAAATTCTAAAGATATGTTCATTTTAAAATGATTTTGCGATATTGATTTTGAACTGAATTTTATGGTTTGAGTACGTAGTACATGATATTTAATAAAAAAAGGTAGCACACGAAACGTTAAAAAAACGCGCCTTTGGACGTAATTTAAAATCTGAAATATTTCAGATTTTTTTTTATAGGATATTTTCAAATATTGGAATTTTAGAATGAAAAAATAATTTAGATCAATTTTGTGAAATGATGTAATGAAAATGAAATAATTTGAATCACGAGTGGTGAGCCTGCGACCTTTCGAATGAAAACAAATTTTGCAGAACTAATCCTTTGGTTTTCCTCATGCGTAACGTGAGTCCGAGCCAGAGAGCCTTCCTGTTCTTTGATGCGTTCTATTAACAAACAGGCAAACAAAACAACTGATTCTTATATGTTTGGATTTTATTATTTTGCACTTTTTAGTTTAGTAGCTTATTGTTAAAGATCGCCATTTTTGTATAATCACAGAAAGCGTTCTTAAAGTTCAAAATGGCGGATAAATATCCAGAAGATTACAACTGAAACTTCGAACTGCGTGCTGCGGTTAAATATGCATATTCTTTGCAAAAATTAATCGTGATAAATTTAAAAGTTTATGTAGGTTTAACATAAACAATTTGTTTTCCGTTATATATTTTAACTGTGTCAGTATAAACAATCGCGAAAATAAATCCCCGAAACAAAACAAAACAAAGCAAAACAAAACGAAAAATAAAATAAAATAAAATAAAAGCTTCTAGATTTTATATTACACCCAAAGGGACGTTTTGTTAACATATTGTGTCTTACCTTTATTTATTAAATATCATGTTCTTCGCACTTAAACCATAAAATTCAATTCAACAGCAATATCACAAAATATTTAAAAGAGTACATCTTTAGAAATTCCGATACACAGTCTGGCGTGCTGGATATAAAAATGTTTTTTTCCCGTATAGTGTTGCTATTGCTCGCTTTGAAATGGCTGAGTTTCTTAATCAAAGTATCAAAAATTCATAAGTGCTTTACAAAATATGAAACAGATAATAAAACAAATTCCAAATTCCAAATTTGGGCTTCCAGATGCCCAAATTTGATGTCTTCAAAATTTGACGGCTCTAGGTACCGTTGTTTCATCACAGTGCGAGAAACATATATCCATTTATGCAGATGCTTCATTATTTAATTTCTTTAAATATAATACAAGGCGATAATATTTGGTGGCAACAATTTGAAAAGTGATTTGCCGTTTAAGTGAATCGACTCAAAATGCCAAAACGAAATTAATAGCTCTTCTGAGCTAACGCTCTTTTGGACTAAAAAGGGAGGTTTGTTTGTTTATTGGTCTTAAAAAATTAAACCACATTTAAAAATTATTCTATTATTTTCAGTCACCTTGTCTATAATAACGGGCTTTTCAAAAAATAGTGTTTATCTCGAAGTGGGTCTATTCACAATTTCTTTAAATGCAGCTGAAAAAGGTTACAGCTAAGTTAATACAGCCTTCCAACTTAGAAACCTTACCTACTCTCGATTTACAACAGCAGTTCTCAGTGTTTTGCTTTAGAGATATTCTTTAAAACATTTTAGTCTCAGGAAACCTCTTATGCATCGCTAGCACTAAACATATTGCTGCCCTGTGCAACCTCTGTAGTAATGGGGTTTCTCAAATCTAATCTTGGTGGTTCAGTGATTCATAAAGCTTTATACATTTTCCATAATTTTTAATGAACTATATACAGAACGTATTCTTAGGCCGCCGCCTTCAACAGAAAGCAAAACTTTCTTTCTCTACATTAACATGGGCAACAGCGCCCTCTAGCGGTTTTCTACCTTCCAATTATTCAACAACCTCTGCCACTCCTCATTTTTGCTGGCAGAGTCTACAAATTTTGTCGGTTGGTAAGGCTGCCCCCCTAAATTTTGCCGCTCACTTGCACTGTCTCTGGAGCCGGCAATCCTCCTGTGTAAAAATTATTATATATAGTGTCCATAAAATTGGAGTACATATAGAGAGTCCCATAAAATTGAAACATTTCTTTAAAAAAATTAGAAAAGTAGCATATCAAAGTTTGGTTTGTACCTGAAGATTTATCACAGAAGTAGTTTTTTTTTGTAACACCAGAAGTGCTGTCTGGGGTATTATTTAATTTTATTAACAGTTAAATTCATTTTTGAAGCAACCTTACGTGTATCTCTTATTTTCAACCCACGTTTTCTTGCCAGATTGAGATTTTATTTTCGCGCATTATGCAAAATAAGGCAGAAAGCTCTCACTAAAGCTGGTGTCTGAATTACTTCAGACAAAGCCTGTTGAGAGCGTGTGCTGCCTTTCGGACACGCCACGTTATTTCTGTGCTAATTATGCTTACTATTCTACTGCCGTGCATGCCGGTTAGTCTATGTCGGCATTGGTTACGCGTTAAGCATCTCTACTACGCGTTATCCCTGTGCAGCTTCCGCTGGTTAATTCAGCTTAGGATTAGTTTTAATTTTACGTTTCCGTTTTAAGTCGCCGCCAAAAGTATTGGAGAGGCCCCGTACGCAGGGCTTAATTTCTAAAATTAGAAGTGCCGGAGACCTATGGAAGAATCAGGAAGGAAAGAAAAAATAAATAAATAAAATAGCTAAAAATTAAAATAATTAAATAGTAAATTTAATTAATTAATTAAAATTAAAAAAATGTAAAGAGATATAGAGAAATCCAATAAATTTTGAACAGTTAAATAGAAAAAAAAATATCGGGTTTTGTCTTATTTGGGGTACCGGCTTGAATTACAGTTCCATTTAGATGGTAAGAAGCAGTTCAGACGATCTCCGTCTAAGCCTGATTATACGTATAATGTACTATTCCAAGGGATGACAGGTACCACTCTTTTTTTTACAGCACACCAAGGAAAAAAGATAAAACGATTAAATCTCCACTATGGAAAATAGTGAGAATTATAGAAACAGTATGAGGATGTGGAAAGAAATTTAACGGAAAAGTGTAGCTTCGAAAATAAAGAGGAAGAATTCAAGACTTTCTGATCGCGATGCCCTGTCGATATAATTTTAGCCGTTAAGCAGGAATATTTCCTGAAAACTTTTTCCGAATAAAGTTTCCTGAATACAACGGGAGAATAAAATAAGACTTCTCTGTACAAGTGACAGCAGTGGCCCCTCTGTTTGGTTACATCATTCTGAAAGTCTACAGTAGGAAATCACTAGACTGGAATGTGCAAGATCAGGGTTATCACTTTTATTTCTTTGAGGAATACAAAATTTTCCCGCTCTCATAAATTCATTGCATATCCTGGAGAATAAGCCTCTGAAATATGACTGGGGGCTTTTCTTTCCTTAAAAGTCTCAACCTCTGGGCCAGGCTTGAGTGCGAGGAAAAGACAGGCCTGCATTCAGAAGTTAGAATTGATTTTTAAGGCAAGTTTACTATTAAAACAAAATTTATGTGCTAAAATTGGGGTTCACTTACGTAAAAGAAGTGTCGGAGCTCTTTTGTTTAGGGCGCTCCGGCTGAAATTATAGTTTATCTCGAAATCTGAGACCCTGAGCCGGGCTCCGGTGCAATGTAAGCTCTGTCTGTACCTTCAAGGAGTGCCATCTGTTCATATTACTTTGAATTGAAATAAAAGGGTCTCTTCACCCTTCTTATGTGTTGTTACTGGTACAAGCTGAAATTAGCAAATAATCGCTTCAGCGTCCAAGATAAGATCTAGCCTTCCAAGTAGCTTCTAATTTAGCTAGAATCTTGCATTTACCAATTTATATCCTCCCTTTTTTATCCATATTACTTTTGATTCGTAATACCTTTCAAATAAAAGGATATTCCCGCGAAATGTTATCACTGTATTGGAAAGTCTAAAATTTTCGTCTTTGCTGCTGAAATGAAGAAAGTGTTGTTTAATAATAGAGTCATAAAGCAAAAAAAAAAGTTGTATAGGTCATTTTGTTAAGAAAATATAACCTTATAACGATGAACTAAGAAAAGACAGAAAGAAATAGAAAAATATATTCTAAGACTCAGTCGGGAAATCTAAAAATATGCTTTTATAAAACATTTTTGATTTTACTGTTGAATTTTATGTGATGGAAGTGCGAAGAAAGCCACGCTTAATAATAAAATTTAAAAGACCAAAAAAAAAAAAAAGGTTATGTTAACGAAAGTGAGTCTCAGAGCAAACTGTAAAGTGCTAGCTCAACGAGAGCATAAAAAACCTTAATAAATCCCTTGTTGAGAAGTTAAAGCTTGAATCCTTTCAGATTTTCTTTCTTTCTGTTTTCTTTTCCTTTCTCTCTCTTTATTTTTTAAAGACATATTTCAGTCAAACTGTCACGAATAAATGCTGCTGATAGTATCATATTATACGAACAGACTGAGAAAATTCCTCATTCTGTTCTTATTATGCTATGGTTTAAAGACGTACAGCACTTAATCGGTTGCAAGCGAATTCCAGCATTACTAATAATGTAATCACCCACTTTTTGATAGATACTTATTTGTGCACTTTCAAGATATTAATGGTACAGGGCCATATGTTAGTGAAAATCTTAACTAAAATGTACATCATAAGATGAAAAGGCTTCTGTCAGATATAAACTGCACTCTGAAACGCCAGTTTGTCTGTTTTACATAACTTTTTGAAGTTATGTCTGGATTTATAAGACTCCTCATATACAATTTTTAATTCTTTTTTTTTATCTTTTATGAACTTAACCACCACAAAGGAAATATAATACATTTCCCCTCCTAACAACTAGTTTAGAAAGAAAATAATGTAAATTTTCTTAAGTTAATTGACAACACAAATGTAAAACTCAAATTAAAAAATGCCTATTCAAGACACCTTATATCGAACTTTTTATTTGAAAATCATATTCTGTATCTCTAAAATAACGAAAGAAAGCATGCTTAACTATTATCTTATAATACATACAAATAAAATAACAGCATAAAGTAACTTACACGATAGTTTAATCCCATACTGATAATGTGTGCAAATGTATTGGTCAAATAAAGGAAAACTATGGTAGTTGCTTAAGAAGTGGTTTCCATCTTGTGGTTTTACGGTCACTTTAAGATAATATAAATAAAATTTGAATAAAGTCGGTAAAGTTAAACTGGTATTGTCTTGTTAAATGAGTAATAAAAATTTTGAATAATAAATAAGGCATGGATATGTATTTGAATTAAAGTGGATATGATGGTTAAATTGGAGGAATTGAGCTGTTACCTGGACTTCTTTCACTGATGCTGTCACTGAAAATGTAAAATCTATAATAACACAACTAGTTTGATTTATTGAATTCAGAAAGAACTGTTACGTATAGCAAAGATTTGAGAATATTATGTGCATGTGTGCTAAGTAAGATCGAAATACAGGGTGTTTATAAAGTCCCGGACCCATTTTGATGTTTAATAACTCATAGAATAATGAAGATACAAACAAACTTATGGCATTTATTGATGGAATAACTTATATATTTTTCTTTTCAGGTTTGAATATCTTTACTTTTGTAAATATCGTCTGCGCGTGTGGTTAATTTCAGATCATTTCATTTTCCAGTCTAAATATCTGTACTTTTCTAAATATCGTCTGCTTATTAATTGCATTTTTCTCTCTTTTGTTTTTGGCATATGGGATCGCATATGGGGATCTGAAAACCTCCATGAATATCGTGAGGCACAAAGGAATTCCCCAAAGGTTAACGTGTGGTGGGGACTAATGCAAGACCGAGTCATTGGGCCTTTCTTTTTTGCAGAAAAGACGGTCTCATCAGTCGTATACTTAGACATGTTGGAAAACTTCGTATTTCCACAACTAGAAGAGTTTCAGCCACATGTCTTTTTGCAGGATGGTGCACCACCGCACTGGGGTATTCACTTGATATAACGCCGCTGGACTTTTTCCTTTGGGGATTTGTAAAGGACAACGTTTACAAGAGGAGAGTGTCGAACATGGATGACCTAAAAGCCAGAATGACAACCGCAATAGCCTCTGTAGATGCCGATATGCTTGCCGGTACCTAGCGTGAAATTGAATATCGACTTGATATTCTCCGTGCGACGACGGGGGCACACGTGGAAGTTCATTGACAAGGGTCATGAAACTTTTTGTATCTATCTAACCATTTATGTTATTAATTTTAATCTATCTTTATTATTTTATGTGTTATTAAACATCAAAATGGGTCCGGAAATTTATAAACACCCTGTATATGGTAAATTTCGAAGTTTTTAAAGTACAATTTAATGCATGCATATTGCGAAAGTGACTATCTCTTTACATTCTGTTACTATCTGTTCCCTCTTCCTCCTCTCCTTTTAAAATAATTCTAAGCACCATTAATTTGTTCGACTTAATATAGACCTAGCGGGCTCTGTCATTGAAAATTACCTCTGTGCTAAAATATATGGATTAATAAATTGTGGTTGTTAGTAAAATAAGTGCTATGTAAATTAACACAATTCGTGAAATTAAACATAAAAATGTCTCTAAATTACATTAGCCTGTTCGTGATTCCCTCGAGGAGCTCGTAGCGATTTCTTGTTGAATACTAGGATTCCGGGATTCTGGGATGGGAAATTGGACCTCCCCTGGGAATTTTCCAAATAACCTAATTCAATCATCTCCATTTTACAGTGAGCAATGCAGCTTTAAGTAAGTTACATCACAAACTGCATTTTAGATAGTATCACTTAACAAAGATGACCTTCATTTGCCTCAAAGACCTTTTATCGTCTTACTACACGTAATAAACTATTTCAAGAGCAATTTTGTTTTTTTTTTCCTTCAGAAACTCTACTGAGGTGAACTGGTTTTATGAAGTTCACCGGCAGAGCAACATTTTAGAGAAGAACGGTAAATGTTGGTAAAATATCGCGTCATACGTTAACTTTCTTCTTAACCACTTATGATATCAAAGTAATTTAGATAATTATGAAAAATACCATGAAAATGTGTTTGTTTTTTAATTTTGGTACTATCACAAGGAAACAAGAGTCAGTGACTCTATAGGGTGGCTCACTCTTTTTGTACTAAAATAAACGTCGAGGAACCAAGTGAATTGTTTATAGCGACTTATCGCTGGGTTCAAATAACTAAAGATGTAGGCTCAAGAAGGGTTAAAATACCATTTATTCACTCAACTAAGAATAACAGTTGGCCTCTTTCTCGGGCTTACAACAAAGCCTCCACTTGGGCTTAAACTCAGAATAAGAAATAAAAACTAAGCTATAATTCACTAAGAGACTTAGCCGAAGCTAACACAAATATCTAACGTAGTTGGTTGGCCCTTAATTTAAACTAGCCAGCAAATATCAAAAGGCGCGTAATAGC
Organism: Stegodyphus mimosarum; assembly: GCA_000611955.2. Lineage (NCBI taxonomy): Eukaryota > Metazoa > Arthropoda > Arachnida > Araneae > Eresidae > Stegodyphus > Stegodyphus mimosarum. The sequence goes on from KK117669.1 coordinate 607,090, forward strand.
TTCAAGCGAGATTTAGCCCGAAAGCAAACATGCGCTACTCAGGATTCCTAGCTCTCTTTCAAGAAATCAGTTGAATCTTCCTTAAATACTACTTCTAACTCATTTGCATTCAAAGCGATTCTAAAAACTCATTCTGGTAGGGAGTTGTAAGTGGAAACAGGAATTAATAGGAAAGTACTTTGAAATTAAAATAACTGTTATAAAATTAAAATATACTTCACAACTCCTTTCAGTTTTTTTCACAATGGCTGAATAATTTATACTTCCCAAGTCTACGTTATATTGCAATTAAGCTGTCATAGTCGGCACCAGAGCTTTTGCAGCCGTACCGGAGAGCAGAATTTAGGGAAGGAGGAATTCAAGAGCAACAGACATTGCATCGAACAGGAAAAAAGTGCCTAATGTGGTCTTGCTAATATTAATCTTCGTATAGATCTAAAGGATTCCCAGACAGAGTCTACAGGTCTTCGACATTTAAGGCCGATAAAAGAACATACTGGGTCTATCAAGAAGAGCTTAGATTTTGGGACAGAAAACTGAAAACACAGTTGGAGTTAACATTCTTTTACCACCAGAAGATTATATGCCAGAAGATATTGAAAATTGTATTCCCCAGCAAAGTGATAAGTACAGAATGCTTAAAAATTGTAGGTTATTTTCTCAATTTTTGGATCTGGGCATGCTCTATCAAATTGAGAAATGAGAAAGTACAAACTGTACAGCACATGTGATACATACTCAATGCAAATAATCAACACTAACTCACGCAACTTTTATTTTAACATAAACGCTTTGAGCGATTGAATACAGCCGCCTCCTGATCTGAAATCTGCAGCTAAAAAAGGTGATAGTGTTCGATTGTCAAATCCACTATGATTAGTGATATGTCTAAACTTTTCTTAGCTTTAAAATATCATCTCTATATGGGAAATAATTAAAGTATAATTTTGTATTTATATTATAATTGCATTTATGTATAATGCATTTATATTTTATAATTTTTCCATTTCTGGGGGTTTCATTTATACATTCTCTATCTATTGTTGCGGGCTCAAAGGCTGAAGATGAAGAGCAATAAGGATTTTATTGAAATGGTAGCCACTAACTTCTAATTCCTTAAGAAATAATAATGACCCAAACTGTTGTTTTAGCAACATCATAAAAAATAAGCTGACAACCATATGCATGGATGGGAGAAAATTAACCTGAAGCTAGAGAAATTTTATTTTAGAACCTTTGAGTAAAGAGTAACCTTGGTGAGCGTTCTGACTGGCGTACAAACTTTACTATGAATATATTTTAAAGGGAAAGAAAAACGAATCATTGCTGTAAAAGAATTACAGTCTTTGAAAGTAATTCATCACATTAGACTATTTAAAACTCTGTCAGGCTGTAAATAGATTAGCAAGAAACATGATTCCAGCCTCTAGTGGGAACTCGAATTCCGGAATTTCCGACTTCCACCCCTCTTCCCCTACCACTAACCACGCGAGAAGACTTTCGGCTGGTCATGCATTTTGTGTGTCAAGAGAACACACAAAATACACGACAAATGCTTCCAATTACAAAACCAAAGCATGCAGCAAGGAGGCAAAAAATACCTTAAATTCTCCCCACTAGTCGACTGGGGAGGAGGGGACCCAATACCAAAATACTGGTAGTGGCGAATTTTCGTCTACAGTATTTTAAATAAAAAAAAGCAAAATAATAATTGAAAAAGTGTGAAATAATGTGAAAAAGTACCTATGTAGAGTTATTAGATTTATTTCAAAGCAGGAATCATGAAAAATGTGCAGTATTATCACCGCCATTCGAACTTCAGAACTCCCGATTCCCAGACGAACGTGTTTCCAATCAGACACGAAGGCACACGGTAAGTATAGGAATAGTAACTTTCCAAGACAAAGTGATTTTTACTAAGCCTTTTGCCCATTGCAACCAATTTGACGTTGGTGACGACCGCATCGATCGGCCCGGGTTCGCATCCCGCAGAGGGCAGGGATGTTTGCAAGTGCAGAGTGTTTGTGCTTCAAGAACCGCACAAAATACATGAGCAGCCGAAAGTCCTTTCGAGTGGTTAATGGTAGAGGAAGAAGGGTGGAAACACTCCAATGGCCTCCGGGGTGTTCTCCATCAAAATTGGGAAGGAGCCGCACAGTTACTGTGATGGGACTATAGCTGTATGTGCAATGGTAAAATTCTTGCGCCCAGCCCACTTGTACCTGTACCCGACCAATGCAGTCATCGTCAAGGTTTGGAATGGGAAGGAATAAAATAACTCTTTTAAATCCTTTCTTTACAGACCATTTTTAGTAACTTGTGAATTATGATGAACATACGTGACATTATGATGAAACATACGTGAAATTTTAAAACGAAAGATTTACATTCAAAGGATGGATACTGCTTAAAATTGATGTATGCCTATGTCGATCCAGCACATATGATCGACATAATAAAAAATAAATTTTGATAATGAATTAATAACGATTAGTAAGACTGACGTGTATTTGATCCTTAAGCAGAATCGCAACAGCCATGCGATCTACATGGAGTAGGTGTAACATTCACACGACGTATGACTGATAAAGGTGTATAACGCATGATTGATGCAAGCTAAACTGACATAGCCTAGACAAGTCTTAGAACTGACACCGCATAAAATAGAAACCGACTATTGGGAGGTTTGGTCGATCCCGTGCTGGCACAAAGTCTATAAACGTGATGTCATTTATGTGTCGCATTCCCCAATTTAGGACGTAATTCTGCTAACATTGCAAAAGTTTAAAAAATATAAATAATTAAAAAAAATTGCAAAGAAATTTTTGTCATATTGAAGTAAGATTGCTTTGCAATAGTAGGTTAGGTATTAAATGATAATATAAAAATATAATAAAAATCTGAAATGTTTCAGATTTTAAATTACGTCCAAAGGGACGTTTATTTAACATTCTGTGTGTTACCTTTATTTGTTAAATACCATGTTCTTCGCACTTAAACCATAAAATTCAGTTCAACAGCAATATCGCAAAATAATTTTAAATTGAGCATATCTTTAGAAATTTCGGTACACGCTCTCATGCGCTGGAGATAAAAATGTTTTTCTGTACAACGTTGGTATTGCTGGCTTTGAAATCTTTGAGTTTGTTAATGAAAAATTCGTTAA
>KK117669.1:610360-662429 GCA_000611955.2 Stegodyphus mimosarum
CAAAAAAAAAAAAATAATAATAATAACATGCATACATTTATGCAGATTTTTCATTTTTTAAACTTTAATGCAGAGCGATAACATTTAGTGGCAACAATTTGAAAAGTGAATCGGGCATTCAGAGTGAATCGACGCAAAATCGCAAAACGAAAGTAATAGTCCTTCGGGACTAAATCCCTTTGGACTAATTATTCCAACAGTTGATTTCCAAGAATGCACCAAAATTTTGAAGAACACACCAAGAGATAACAACGATAAAACATATTAGTAAGAAGAAGGTTGTAAGGTTATTGTATAAATTAACCAGTTATTTGTAATTATTTATAATATCAGTCTTTACTATACTCCTCTCGATTTCCTCAACAGAATGTAAATGAGTTAGATAGTATTTAAACTTTGTTTCTGGCCGGAGCGTTGGACTTCCGCGTTTAATACTTGCCACTCTGATAGTTGTGATTATTCGGCTTCCCGTTATTCGCTGCAGACAAATTTATTTTAAAGCTCGGGTTAGAGTTACTGATCTTAGAGTAGATTTAAATTGTGTAATCTTTGACTACTATTTACATTTTAACTTGAAATTGACTGTTCCTTTAGTTGCATCACCACAAGCCGTGGATGATTGTTAGCACAAGAAAGTGCATTATGTTTTAATTTACGTTTAATATAATAATAATAAAACAAGTCTATAAGCTTTCAGATTTTATATTACGCCTAAAGAAGCGTTTTTTTTTTAAGTTTTGTGCGTTAGCTTTACTAATTAAATATCATGTTCTTCGCACTTAAACCATAAAATTAAATTCGACAGCAATATCCCAAAATAATTTTAAAAGAGCATATCTTTAGAATTTCTGATACACGGTTTCGTGCTCTGGAGATAAAAATGCTTTTTTCTCTTTATTTTCTTACGGTGCTGCTATCGCTCGCTTTGAAATCGTTGAGTTTGTTAATCAAAAATTCGTTAAAGTGTTACAAAGTATGAAATAGGTAATAAAACAAAGTCCAAATTTGGGCTTCCAGACGCCCATAGTCGAGTGGAGGACTACGTTATTCAAAATTTGATGTCTCTAGGTACAATTGTTTTTTCACAGTGTGAGAAGCATACATACATTCATGCAGATTCTTCATTCATTAATTTCTTTAGCTGTAATACAGGGCTTTGATATTTGGTGGCAACAATTTGAAAAGTGAAACGCCGTTTATAAGCAACCAACCCAAAATGCTAAAACGAAATTAATAACTGTTGTGGGCTAATGCCCTTTGGGCTGAAAAAAGGTGATTAAAACCTTTTCGTGGCTTAGAGTTACTTTAGACATATCGATAATTTGCTTCACGTCTAATGGGGTTAATTGTCCCAGATTAATTAAGTAAAATCCCATAAGGTGAAACAAAAATGCTTTCTCAATGTTTTTTTCTCAATTCAGTCTAAATTTTGAAGACGCTGTGCGCAGTGCAAGTTTAAGTAAATACTAAAATTATAAACCCTGAAATAGTATGTAAAATTACAATCCTAAATAATTCTCTGAAACAACGGCATATGAAAAAGAATTATTGGCGCACAAAATAGATTGCACCTTTGGTGAAAAATTTGAGGGGGGGAGGGAAAGGTATGCACTGATTCCGTGTAACAGATGGAGGTATCATTACTCCTGATAACAAGGCCGGATGACCACTAGCGTGTGGCCCCCTTTCAACCGAGGACATGTTCCACTTTAATCGCAGACGGCGAGCACTTAATGTGGTAGGCCACGCAACAGCGGTCATTTTTCTCGATGTTTATGTTTCTAAGCTATCTATTAGGACATAAAACAGAAGAAAAAAAGTATATATTGCAATTGGAAATCCAGTCGAACAAATATGAATCTACAAACGTTTTTAAACAGCGAAGTAATTAGACCACGTGGCATCCTGCTTTGTCCCATTTCGTTCTGGATTTGTTATTTTAGTTAACTGGTTCGGAAACAAAAGCTTCTATATGTATAAATTAAATGGACTTTGATGCTGTATCTATTTCTCTCACCAGCATAAAGAATGCGAACTATTTCTCTCACCAGCATAATTAGGATTCAGAGCCTCTTATTTTCTATAAGAATGTAATTTACTTTCTTTTCACTGTAGATATCTTGACGAACGAACTGACTGACGAACGTTTTTATGATTTTTTTCGTGTATAACATGCATACCAGCCAGTTTCTCTTAGAAAGTCCTCTGCAAATATATTCATACACTTGGCCAAATAGCCTTCGAATACTTTGGCACAGTCAAACGCAGTCAACTCCGCTTTGCCAGGGTTATATATTGTTGACCGTACTTACGATTAACTCTAAATTGCGATTAATACAATGGCATTTAAAAACACAGTAAAAGAGAAAGAACCTATGCCGTAATTAGTAGAAAATTGCTGTAAATTGCATAATGCACTAATAAGATATAAACAAGGGATACTGAATTTTCCTTGGTTCGACGCATCTGCTCTTTGTTTTTATTTATATTATCTGTTGCATTTGTTGTTGTTGTTGCCTATGCTGACTTGTCCGACGTAGTCAGCACAAGCCCACGAAATTCCTCCTGGTAAGGAGCGCTAGAGTACGTCTGTCGTTGGCAATAGCCTTGAGCACCAAACAGGTGACAGTGCGATTTGGCTCAGTTCCGCGCCCCCCCCAATTTTGATGGAGAGCACACCGGGTGGGGGCAAAAATCTCCCACCCCTCTCCCCTTCCACCAAATCACACAAGAGGGCTTTCGGTTCACTTCATATTTAGAATGCCTCCATGTCGCACCGACACCATACATTTACAAACATCCATGCCTTCTCCAGGATTCAAACCCGGGCCCTTCGGCACGGCAATCAGCGACACTAGCCACTATACCGGTTGGGGGGCACTATTGCATTTGGATATCAGTTAAAGAGAAACAGAAAATTAGTAACTGATTACTTGATTTATATTTACGGTTGAATAATTTACTTTTAACGGATAATTTAATTATATTTAATTATAATATTTATATGGTTACGTTTCCCGAATTACCACAATTAATTTATATAGTGGATAGAAAAACAACAACTAAATACGCTGGCATCATCTGGTATTTCACTTCTGCTGCTACCCAACGCATATTTCTTTTTTTCCTCCTTTTTTTTTTTTTTTTTTTTTTAAGTTTCCACAGACAATTTTATTTTAAGCTGATGATTGGTGGCAGTAATATTCCCATCGTTCTCCAATAAACAAACTGCACTTTTCTTTTGATAAAAGAGAAGGCTTGGTTAATTCGCAACTCGGTTTATCTGTTATTTTAAATCCGGAGTTGAATATAATCCAGTTCAATTCATCCGTAGATGACTAATCTCCCATATAAACCGCCAGATGATCAGGTGTGCGAATGCTATCTGACAAGGATTTTAAAACTCACATCGGAAGTAATCGGAAACGCACGACGTTTGCTTTCGGGCAATTATCAATAATATTCTGTTGAAGGAAATAAAAATATTCATAGTCTTATAATTAATGATTCTGAATTTTTGAACTCAATCTAGATTGTTCAAGTAAAAATACTGATAGTCTTACGAACTTATAACGTATTTTCTCTCCCTTTTCCGTGGAATAACTGAAAGCCCACTAGGCGCGTAATCGGAAGCACCGGAGTTCGAATCCCGGCAAGAACATTGCGGGTTTTTTCAGTTTCCTGACATTAAAAAAATTCTATAAAACTCTACAAATGCTCCAACCTAAAAGGTGGGGACGATCGTCGCCACCAAGATTTGGCGATTGGGTCCCCTCCTCCCCAGTCGCTTTCTGAAATCCCTTTCAAATAAGTATATAAAATATTTCCCCCCTGCTTTCCGCATGCCTTCGTGGGGTAACTAAAAGGACATTCGACGCGAAGGAGGTCCAGAGTTCATATCCCCACGAGGGCTTGCTTTAAAATCTGAAACCTTTCAGATTTTAAATTACGTCCAAAGGGTCGTGTTTGTTCTTCGCACTTAAACCATAAAATTCAGTTCAAGAGCAATATCGCAAAATAATTTTAAATTGAGCATATCTTTCGGATTTCCGACACACAGTCTCACGCGCTCGAGATAAAAGAAATTTTTTTCTGTACAACGTTGCCATTGCTCGCTTTAAAATCTTTGAGTTTGTTAATCAAAAATTCGTTAAAGGTTTACAAAATATGAAATCGATAATAAAATAAATTCCAAATTTCAAATTTGGGCTTCCAGACGCCCATATTTGCGGTAGGACTGCGTCATTCAAAACTGGATGGTTCTAGGTACCGTTGTTTTATCACAATGCGAGAAACATACATACATTTATGTAGATTCTTCATTGTTTAATTTCTTCAAATATAATACACGGCGATAATATTTGGTGGCAACAATTTGAAAAGGGAAACGGACATTCAGAGTGATGCGACGTAAAATCGCAAAACGAAAAAACGAAAACAATAGTCCCTCAGGGACAAAGCCCCTTTGGGGTAAAGAAAAAAGGAAGAAAGAAAAACCTAATCACTCTACAACCTATTGAACTCAACCCAAAGTTCAAGTAAATTTCTTTTGTAATCGTATGATTAACCACTCTGAACTGATGAACTCAATACAAATTGCTCCGTGAAACAGTTCTGGTTAATCACATTTTCTGGAGACGAAAAATACTAAATAGATTAAGGAAGCCAAAAACAAGATAGTTGTGAAATCCCCATTGATGTTAGAAGAAGCAAAAAGTGCCAAGAAAAAAGGTTCAAATAATCGTACTTAGTACAAAGACTTGAAATAAGTTTGCGATAAATATATTTGAAAAATTTAGAGAACGTAGTAATCATAGAGCAGTGAAGAAGAAATGAATCTTTGTAGTCTTCAGTGATGTTTTAACAAAACACGTGGATATTCGAATTCTGAAAAGTCTTCATGCAGCAATGCAGTAGCTTCAAAACTTAATCTAATTAATAATAATAAACTTCCTGTAAGTTTGTAGTTTATTTTCTTGCTTGTTTTCCGTCATTTAGTATATTTGTATGTAGACCTTCGTTTAAAGTTTTGCATTCTCACAGTAAGTTCAATTACATTTATAAAACTCATCTTCCCGAATTATCGTAACAAATCTAATAATTTGGCATATTTGATAATTCCTTGCTACTAAAGTTCTGAATTTCCCCCGTTATCGATTTTTTAATAAATATGAAATACATTTGTAATTTGGAGTTACATCATTCACGTATATTTTACAAAACTGCTGAAAATAAAATAAATTAAATAACCTTTCTGAACACTTCAGCTTTCTGTTGGGTTTTTGTATTTACTCAAACGTGAAATAAAACTTTTGATTCCAGATCGCATGCTTTTAATGAAATATATATTTTGACTTTTAAACTATTGGAAAATTGCAACAAGAGCTGAAGGAAAAGTGCCTTTCTTCTCAAGTCATCTAGCATATCTTCGACTTCTCACTTTCGTAAAATTGTAAAGATTATTTGATAATTCGCTTGTTATCATTACCTAAGAAAATTACCACAGAATCACGCTATAAGCATTGTTTAAACAAAAGTTCGTAATGACCGAAATCACGTGACATCAAGAGCATTATATTGCGAGAATACTATATTTTAAGTCTAACTTACGTTTTACACTTATGAACTAAGTTATAATTTATATACCTAGGTTTTTATTACTGCTTACGAGGATATTTTAAAATAAGAAAATTAAATTTGTGTCGTAATTAGACAGACCCTAAATAATAATAAAAAATTTAACTGTAAGCTTCTTTTGCGATTTTCAGAAACTATGGGAAGCTCTCCCACGAAATGTTTTCTACCTCGTGGATAAGCTTATCATTTGGTAGCACATGATTGTAGCACCTCTTCCATAAAACTTACTCTGCGGAATTCTTCCGTCCGTTTTCAAGTTCTTTGGAGTTTCCCAAAGAAATTTCGTAAAGTTTTTTTGGTATTCAACATCCAAATTAGATAAGAACTCAGACAACTAACCAACCAACTGCGAAATCTAGAATTCATAGCTTTAAGCAGAATTTCGCCCATTTTCCACCTGTCAGCCCCCAAAATATCCATTCAAAATACATGGAGAGAGACCAATGCAGTGAAAACTACACTACCTTAGCAGTTTTGTTTCTTTCGAAGAGATTCGTTCGGTAAACCCAACCCATCTGCCATTAGAGTGTCTTTTTCGAGTGGGAGAAGACCCTCGTTAAGTTCCAGTCCTGCCGTTTCCTAAAAAAAGCAAACCGCAATGCATTTTCATGTAGTTTAATGCGGCAAATTAGCTCATCTGATCATGTGAATTACAACAATGGTTGAAAGCAAGAACAATGCACTATAAATCGTAGAGTCATTAGGTTATTTTGAAGCAGGAAATGTGAAAACTGTGCAATGCCCTCGTCGGGACTCGAACCTAGCTCTCACGAAAACACGCCGAGTGTACGGCCGTTGCACCACGAAAGCATGCTAGAAGGAGGGAGAAAATAATCTTACAAAATAATAAAAAATAAATATCATAATAAAGAAACTAAGTTATAAATAAATATTCTCAAAGTGCAGCAGAGCTACGTCACTGAACTCAAATTTGCATTCAAAAATATTAGAATTTTTTGTTTTTTTACTGTTCAGTTTTTATGTACTCCGGATTACAATTAGTTAATTAGTTTTTATGTACTCCTGATTAAGTAATGTTGTCGGAAAAAACAACACACAAACAGTACTCTTTGAATCGACATTTGAAAGATGTAGTTGTAAATTATCTAGTATCTCTTCATGATTTCGTGCTCGAGCATAGAGGGGAAGTAAGCTTTTAGGAATTTATTTTATCATATGTACTTGAATAATAAATTATTAATAATTTTGTATCTATGAACGGATGAAAGAAGTTTGTATAAATTTTTATTATTTTGCCACGAACAGCGGCTTCAAAGACGACGCTTAAAAGACTCACATAAATTATCGATCTTTCAAAGCGAACTTTTATTTCTCGCTATAGATTCTTTTGTTATAAATTTAAATAGTTAAACTTCGTCTTACAGGTAAGCATTTAGAAGCGTGTTATAAATTATTGATCTTTCAGTATCTACGTTTCCAAGAAGAGCTGTCAAGAAAGCATTTTGCACTCTGAACCCTGTGAACCCCGTCATGGAAAGCTAGCTAGCCAGACCTACAAGTTATCATCCACGTGATATTTTTTAATCGTTTAACCAGAGGCAGACATGTTTCTCCTCGAATCCATAAAACCGACTGAAATTCGGACCTGCAAGGGCTTCATTCTTTGCCAGGGCAGTGAACTTTATTGGCTTCTATTCTAGCCGCTTAGGAGGAGGGGGAGGGAAAAACCAATCCCCCGATGACCCAGGAAGACGATAGGATCGGTGGCCCATCCGCAGAATGCCCTTTCTTTCTGCAGAAACATTTCTTATCTCTTCGGAGACAAGAGAAATCATTTCGCAAGTGCAACCGGTCGACGCCGAGGAATGCGTGGCGAAATTGCCTTCATGAAAGTCATATTTCTTTTTTCTTTTCTTTTTTCTTCAAATTTTAGGCGTTTACTTCTTTTTATTCAGTGCCCTCACGAATTCGATGAGGTAGGTGCATTGGAGTTCACTACGCATTTTAAATCCCCGCGTTAAGCTCCTCCAGGCTCGTGTTCTGTGTCCCGTCCGAAGGTTGCGCAAGCTTCAACGCCTACTATTACATCACTTCTAAATTTTAAGTCCCACTGGAGGCAGTTGTTTGGCAAAAGGTCATCGTGAGATGGAGGGATAATTTTCCTAAAGGTCAAAATTTTATTACATATTCATGTTTCATACATTACAGGAATACCTTAAATACTAACTACTGTTTCCTAAACACAGAGATAGTTTGTTTTACTCTTTCTTCTTAGAATTCTGTTGGTACAAATCATCTCAGGAACACGTGGTCCAAAGATTCACATAAAGACATTGACGGATTTTTCGAGGAAAATCCAGCTATTTTTTGTTTTCAACTTTCAGTTGCTGTTTATTTTGCATGACCTTGCCAACGTATGCAATATTCGAAACAGCAACAGTAAATCATGTGCCAGATGTATTTCGTAATAAATTGCTTAAATATTCGCCTACCAAATTCCTTTTATTTAAAATTTCATTGCCTAGTAAACATTTGTTATTAACAACTAGGTAAAAGTATGACTATTTTGAGTGGAAATATTCAATATATCTCCTCTTTCTAATGTACAGTTTTGTAATCTGCGCCATCTGTCGCACATTATTAATCATGAATCTTTGATTAATAAATAAACGTATGCTTCACATTAATGAATTTGCTTTCTATAAATGTCATTCAGTATCAATGAGAAGTTTTTAATTTTTTTTAAACTTATGAAAGCATCAACGTCAGTGTATTTTTTCTTTATAGTTCGAGTATTTCGCGCTTAAGAAAAATATAAACAAAGCGAAGCACTAGTCGCAGGCATAATGGATATGCGACCTAACTAAATAAGTACAGTTATATCTTAAATAATTAAATCTGTTCTTTAATAAATAAGTACAAAAGTCTCGACGAGTTGCCAGTTTATGATAAAATAATATTACAGATCAGAAAGGAAAACTTCTACTATTTGGCTTTGTCATTTTGAATATATAATTTTAAATATAAAATTTCATGTTGCATATCTTTAGCTACCAAGAAATGAATTATTCTTATTATTCTTAAATAAGTGGGTTGACAGTAAATTTAAATTATTTCAAGTAATAAACTCAGTATTCAACAACTTACTAACTCATCAGAAATACCTGGCTTGATGTAGGGTTTTTCTCTACATCAGGAGGGCTTATTGAACTCCAAATTACCACCCACGAAACGCCAGTCATAATTGCTATCAACTTCTTTACATTGTGTTGTTTTTACTCATTTAATTCTGTGTTCAATCCTAGGAACCCCACAAACACTAACAAGCGAATAATCACTTAAGTTTGTTAACAAATACGTAAGACTCAAGAATGGTTAACTACCCTTTATTTCTCATAATAAATATAATTAGTTCCTTACTCGGAACGTACAGCAAAGCCTCCACTTGAGCTTGAACTTAAATAAATATGAAATTAAACTAAAGTAAGTTTAACTAAAGCTAACTGAAAGATATAGCCGAAGCTATCAAGATTCTAAGTAGTTGGTCCCTAAATATTAATTAAATCGGCGAAGCCAAACAAGGGCCTAAAGTATGGGCGGAGCGTAGCAACAGCTAAGAAAGACATAGCCAAAAGGCAAACGTGCACTATTCAGAAACTCAGACGTTCTGTCTTGAAGTCGGTAAAACATCGACTTAAATACTATGCTTTACTCATTTGTATTAACTGGGTTTTTGAAATTATATTCTGGTAGGAAATTGTAAGCAGAAACTAGAAAGATAGGAAAGATGCATAAACTTAAAATAATTGTTAATAAAATTAGGATAAACCTTACAACCTTACAGACAGGATCTCACTACGTCCTGGAGCCTGTAACACGTGACCTGCTCACTTAAGTCAAGTAATAAACTGCCTACCAAAATCAAACTGCAATCTCCCTTTTACCTTGTAGAGTCATTAATATTTTTCGAAGCAGGAGACTTGAAAAATGAGCAATGTCCTCGCCGGAATTCGAACCACGGACCTCTCGAATACGCGCCGAGCGGGCTGACCACTACACCGCGAAGGAGGCGAGAGAAATACCTCAGATACTCTCCCTTTCAAAGAGGGACTGGGGATTAGGGGACCCAATTGCCAAGTCCTGGTGGTGGAAAATCATCAGCCATCCTCTTTTTTAGTTCGGCCGCCATAGTAGAGACATTAGGTATTATTTTGGAAGCACGAGAGACGAAAAATGAGCAATGCCCTCACCGGGACTCGAACCATGGACCTCTCGAATACGCGTAGTCTGCTGACTACTACACCACGAAAGCATGCGAAGAAGGCAGGAAAAATACCTTATAAGCTTTCTAAATTTTTATATTTTTAAAATTAATTCTTTTGAGACGTCAGAATATAATTTAAAGCTTTCAGATTGAAGTTATTTTATTCGAGTTTCTTTCTGCCACCCCCCCCCCCATACTGGGTCAAAAAAATTTTGAGAAAGTTAAAAAGATCTAGGATACTCTTATTTAAAATGATTTAAAAATAATTTCAACAAAAGTAATATGATTTATAAATCATATTACTTTTGTTGAAACAAATTATTAAAAAAATCAGCTCCGACCAAATATTATTTAAAGTAAAAGAATTTTGCAAAGTCATTGAAAAATAAATAAATTATTTATGATTTAAATTTTTCATAAATCATTCCAGCTGTAAACACTGGCACGTAAAATGTTAAGGCAACAGGAACGGCAGTACTAAGTGTTAATAAATTAAAGTAATTTTCTTTCCCGCATAAATAAACATATTGCTGTTTACGTGTATCTTCACACATTCCTTACTTAGCACATATTTGTTCATACGAAATACAAATCAAACACGTAATTGGAGATCTGAAACAAAAGTTTATATCTCGTATGCAGATGTTTTTTGGGAACTTAAAGGCGAGGAATTTCCAAGCATTTGCCTCTAGTTATTTATTGACCTTTCAGGAATAAAGATATAGGAATAGTAACTTGAAGTATGACCGTACGTTCAGTTGCAATGCAACGTATATTTTCAGTTACTTCCAAAGTTTCGCAGTAAATAAGTGTATCTTGAAACATAGTTGTAACCTTTTCTTTTTACTGAAGTAAGAATAAAAAAAAGACCTCTTTTTCATAGTAGAACAGTTACACAATTGTTGAAAATCCAGTCTACAAACAAAAGGGAGATTCTTATAAAAGACTTTTTATTTCACATCTAAATTATGACATTGCTATGCTTGTTAAAGTAACCAAAGAAGTCATTTAAAAATATCACATACCCTAATAATATTTTCAAAAAGCTTTTTAAGGGAGAACTCAGACAACAAGAATCAATGTAATATTTGTAATTTTTGCATGTACAAAATCTCATCTCAACGCATCAAAAGGCACACTCTCGTTTTAGGAAATTATAAGAATTCTGTTGTCATTTCCTTCTTTCCATCGATTAGCTATAAAATTGCACGTATTTTACAAAAATTTAACTTTCGGATCGTTCTCTTATCAATGACATTCCCAGTTCCATACTTAAGGACTCCATACCGAAAAGGAATTCTTAGGATATTTACAGGATTCTTTGCCAGTGGGGTTTAATTGACATTGGTCAAACTCAGACAGCCTTAAAATTTCGCGCTGAGGCGTATGTTAGGAAAAAGGAAATGAAGTCCTCTGTTGCCCAGCACTTAGTCAGAAAATCCCACTTTTTAATTTTCTGCAGCCAAAATTGTTCAAAACGCATCTTCCATTGGCGAATTAGATTTTCTAGAGGAGTTTCACATTCAAAGAAATCTTTCTGTTCTAGTTAACGACCCTAATTCCAATCCATCTTTACCTTCAGACTATAAGAAAGTTATGCTTTAGTTTTCTTGTTTCATCAATAGATGGCGCAAGTAGCTTAACTTCTGTTCAGCCATTCTTATCTTATCTCGTTCATTTGCACTTAGGCAGCTGAGGCAGTTGGTTCTATAGTTAAACCATCGAATCTAGCCCTGCAAAAATTTACAAATATCAAATTGATTCTTGTTGTTCCAACTTCTCCAATAATCATTATTCGGCATGTTATTTCAAACTAAGACTTATTAATACTTACATTGAAAACGCAATTAATGGTTGACACTTATAAGGCCATCGGCTTTGAAGTTTCTCTGTATCTCTCCTAACTGTGCATTATCTTCCTCATCTAGAGCAAAATCTGATGGCCGTAATAAGATTAGGAATCTGTAAGTACACTGCGGGAAAAAAAATGGACGGTTCTATATCTCCCGTTCTAATGGGCCTATTGACAAAATTCAAAGTGCGTTTTTTTAGTCTGGAAAGCGCGACTTAGTAAATATATATATTATATTTATACATAGCATTGATCTAACATAGGTATTTTGACACAAAATCGGACGTTTCCTGAGGTAATATACCAATTAATTGCGATTCTATGACTCGGATTATGCCTAGATATTAAATTTTGTAATTTTTGGTGAGGAATTTACGGAGAAATTTAAAAATTTAGCTTGGCGCATTTTTTTCAGTTTACGCTGCAGAATAATTCGCTGAACGAACTTCTTAATTTATAGCAACATACTTTTCTTTCCTGTTTTCATTGGTCACGAGGGAAGAGTGCTTAAACCACATTTTCGTTATTATCGCATGTAATAAATACGCCAAATTTCAAAACGTGCCAAAATGTAACTTGACGTATATCTTAGGATATTTTGAATAAAAAACTCTAATTTTTGCATGTATGCTTAGAAATACGTCAACGTTAAGATGGTTGCAAAAAATTTTATATGTTATAATCCGAAACGTTTTTCGAAAAGTTTATAAAAATTATTTAAAAATACAAATTTTAAAAATAAATAATAAAAGTTGGCGAATTTTATTTGGAAAGAACCTAAATTTCGAAACATGAAATGAAGATTCAAATAAGTGTAATAAAAATAGAGATATTAAGAAATATACACCAAATTCAATTAACACTGAGGAGCTCAAATTTTGAGAGCTAATTTTTTAAAATCTACTCGTGCGATTTTTATAAAACTTGGGAATTTGGCATAATTTGAGTCGTAGAATCGAAATGTAGAGTAAAATTGGTATGCCATTTCATAAAAAGTCCGATTTTGTGTCAAAATACCTATATTAAAACAATGCTATATATAAATATAATACATATCCTGAGTCGCGCTTTCGACACATGAAAAACGCAAGTTGAATTTTGTCAATCGGCCCAGTGGAACGGGTACATTGCAGTTACTTATAAAAGCAGTAGCTATAAGATTATCTATACGCGAACGCATTTACAAAAGTAGTAACATATAGGCTATTCGAAAAATACTGTCTACAAATTTTACATCTTTAAAGGTTTAAAGGTTCACCTTATGTTTCGAAATTTCTCCAAAACTTTACTTTTGAAAGAAAACATAAAACCTTTTTATAAAATAAGATAAAGAATAATATAGACATGATGCTAAATAAGATAAAACATTTCCAAAAGCGGTTTGAACAAAATGGGTTGAACTTTGTAAATTTATAACTTTAAATTATACAAACATAAAACGCTTTATTTAGAAAATTCCAATTTTTTTCTATGTCTTCTATCTAGCAAAAGTTTCAATTAGTAAAATATTCATCGTAAATACAAGTAAAATATTCATTGTAAATACAAGACGTTTCATATCTTTGTTACAGAATTTTCAGACATTCGCAGCTCTTTACATCAATGGGGTATGGAAGTAATTGCAATTTTTCCTAGTTCCGCTGTTATTTGTCATTCACCAAAATGGGAAAATTTTATTTTGCAGTTTCTCTGTTAAGCTGAGTAAAAATATTCAGATTTGCTGAATTAAAAGAAATGAAAAGCATTGTGAATCTCTAAATGTATTCCCATACATATGAATGAATTTAAATGTACAGGAATGTAACGTTTATTTTTAACCTGGTAAAGCGTAATACATATTATACTAATTGAAACATTTTCTCTTACGGAAACCACACAAGAAATGACTTGCAGATTTTATATAGGGTGTCTGATGGACACATGTTAAAAAAATGGCATATTACTCTGTGATTTGTACCTAATTTGTTATAGAGAAGGATTTATTATTTGAAAAGCTACATTTTAGTTCAAAGTTTCACCATTAGGTAGAAGCGCTCCTTAAATATCTCCCCAAAATGCAAATTTAAATACTTTAAACGGTAACATGCAACTAAAAGCTAAAGGATGGGCTTCTGCAACATTAGTAATATAGTAATATGAAAGGAGTAAACGTTGTGTAGCTGTAAGTTTCCTCATTTTGTTATAACGTGATACTTAAAGTATCATCTAACAGTGGAACTTAGAAACAAAATTTGCCCTTTTGCCTTCCCCCTCCGAAGAAAAAAAATCACCCTTTGTGCTAGGTCTTTAATCGTATACTGTGCTCTGATAAGCCAGTTTTCGGATTTTATACGATTTTTAAAAGCATCCAAATTTATGAGGCACCCTTTATAGGTATATAGAAACTTATCATCAACAATATCGGAAGTATTTTCATAAATTTCTCTACTTTATTTTGAGAAACTGTAAACGTACAGCAAAAATCAAAAATTCAGAAAATAAAATTTTAGTCATCTTTTCTGAATATACTGTGCATTTCTCTCTTTAATTACATTTTATATATTTTTAAAGAATTAAAGAAGACGTATATCTTTTATATTTCGTAAGAGAAATATAACATTGCTCTGTTTTTCCCAAAAGGAAATTATTCATTTATGTTGCTTTGTGATTTTAATAAGCTCGTTCTGTAAAATTCAGAATCTTTGCAATCCCTGCTTCTATGCCACACACAGGCATGCTAAAATGCTTCCTGATACTTTTTTACTAGGTATTGTGTTTGCTAATTGGATAAACATATTTTATTCTCCATGGCTAGAAACAGATGACAAGTTCTGAATGTTAAACCAGAGCTGATGAATGCACTTATGTTAATTTTTTTCCTCCTAATCTTTACTGATTATTCGAGCGTCAAATCGGAAGCTTCACTTGTGGCATGGAAATCATTTTATTATGGACAGCTTCCTAACTAGTTTGAACCGCATGAAGTTTAATTGCATGTTTGAACAATGCTGTAATTATTTAGGGTGTTTTAAATAGTACTACTGTTACGCGCTCACTGGTTCGTAATAGACTGAATGCACACAGAACCGGTGATAGACCGATGAAATTTATTTTACCGAACGGAATATTTTACAGTTTTGGAACTTTCCTCAGAAATACTGGTACAGCTTTCCTCAGTATCACAGAACAGTCAGTAGCTACTCTTCAGACTGCTGTGACGTTAAACACAACGCAATACAAAGAGCATTTTAGACGGTGGAGCTTACACGGAGATAGCTCAATACACTACGCTGCCAACTCTGAACTGGAAAATTGATAACTAATGCCACCTCTGGGTTTATATAGTAGTTTTACCCTAGCCACCGAGAAATTTGTGTTACCTTCCGTTTCTCGAAATTACTGCAAAGCATAGACGTTAAAGTTACATATAAGGGCCGGATATGTTTACAGTTATACATATGCATCAAATACAGAACCAGTTATTGTTAAACAGGGACTGGACCAAACTGTCCCCAAATTTGGCGAAAAACATTAGTCGCTAAAACCATCGCCAACTTGGCGATATCTCGCCAGTTTAACAAGTTAATCATTTAATCAATGTTAAACAGACTTTACCCTGTTATCTTATTTTCCTGGTAAAACTTCGCTTCTTCAGAATTTTCACGTTACGCTATCCGAAATTCGTAACAGTATCCACAAACCGACACTAAAGATATGCTAATTTGATTTGAGTGCCCCAGTCAGAGATACTATGTTTTTTGTTAATAAAGTTTCGCGTGCTAAAATGCAGTGTGTTACATGTATAACTATATTCATTATTAATAAAAGCAATGTTCTACTGAAATTCGATATGGCTATACTTATTTTTGGGACACTCTGCAGGAAAATCAACATCAGTTGTTGCCCTGTACAAGTGGTTAGGTTGGATTAGGTTATTCGGATAATGCACTTAAAGGTTATCCGTTTTAGAGCAGGGATCCCTCTGTGAAGGATCTTTCTAAGAGAAACTGGCTCACAATCCCGTTACACAAAAGAAAGTCACAAAAAGCTATCATGCAGCCAACCTGTCCTCTTGGGCTCGAACTCAGGTCCACCGCCGACATTTAGCGGCCTTAACCACTCGGCCACTGATAGTGTGATCAACTGCATGTGAAAGGACGGATTTCTCCGCAAGCGTACAACGCGCGGCAAACAGTTATCTCTAAAAGGATACTGGGTTTACTGCCTTGATACTTCAAAAGAGAAAATATGCTTTACTCATCGGCTCATTCCGATTGTAAAAAGATTTTCCTAAATATAAGAAATACCGTATTTACTCTCAAATAAAACCCCCTTGCATTTTAGGATAAATTAAAAAGTAGGTGAATATTTGACGAAAGCATGGCTCTGATTAAAATTCATTTGTTGTTGATTAGAATGAAAGGCGAGCTACCTAATTAAAAATAACACTTTACTGTAGTATAGGAAGAAAAATTAGAGAAAACAAACGGCACATTATTTTGTAGAGACATTATATTGTTTTAAGCAGGAGATATGAAACATTTGCAATGTCCTCGCTCGGACTCGAATGTAGACCTCTCGAATAAGCACCTTATATACACTCCGCTTTTAAAGGGTGACTGGGGATTAGGGAGCCCAAGCTCCAGATCCTTGTGATGACGAATTATTATCCACCATCTTTTTGTTAGAGCATCACTGTAAAGATATTAGATTTTTTTTAAGCAGGAGAGAGAAAAATTATACTGTGCCCTGGCCGGAACTCGAACCTAGACCTCATGAACACGCGCTGAATATGCTTCCAATTACACTACGAAGGCATGCGGAAAAGAGGGAGAAAAGGCTGTTATGTTATTTATATATATGGTAATTAGGTTCGAGGTATATTTAGTATTTAAACCATGCAATTACTCTCTATTGTATTGGAATTAAACTCTTTCCTCTCAATGAGGAACTTTATGTAGTACACTCATATCCATAAATTAAGGATAATTCTGAGTCACCCCGAAATCGAACTCTAAAATAAATATATCACCTTTAAAATCACTATACACATCTTCAAGAATCATATGCAAATTTCAGGAAGTAACCAGATGACACCGATGGTACGTCACAATGACGAGAGTGTAAGAGAGTGATATATATGGAATACAGGCAAAGAAGTAAAATTGTTCGCAGGCGCTTTATAAGCATTTCGGTGCAATAACCGAATAGCTATGACACAAAGGGCGCATTTGGATGATTTTTTACGTGGTAGAATTATCGGCCGTCAGGAATGTGGGCGTACCCAACTGGAAGTATCAGACGAACTTGGAATTGCCCAGAGTGTCATCTCCAGGCTTTGGCAACGATTCCAAGATGATGGTAATGTGAGTAGAGTTACAGCACAGGGCGCCCCAGAGTTACAACGCCGAATGAGGACCGGTATTTGGCAGTTACTGCCAAAAGAAACAGGCGGAACACAGCCTCAGACCTGTCTCGTCAGCTCTCTTCGGCCACTGGTACGACAATTTCAAGGCAGATCGTGTACAGACGCTTAGTGCAGATTGGTTTATATGCTCGTAGACCTGTCAGATGCGTTCCACTTACTGCAACTCACTGTCGCCTGGAGTAGAGAGCATGCATTGTGGACACCGCAACAGTGGGCCTGTGTGATGTTTTCTGACGAGTCCAGGTTTAGCTTAGGCTGATTCTCGCCGGACGTTCATATGGAGAGCTCCAGGTACCCGTTACCACCAAGATAACATCATTGAACGACACCGTTACGGGGGTGCAGGAGTGTTCGTTTGGGGTGGAATTATTCTGGGTTCCAGACCTGACCTGCATGTTCAAATTGGAACCATGACAAGCCAAATCTATCGGGACGTCATTCTGGAACAACATGAACTTTTGTTTCGGGGCGCCACGGGCGCACAATTTGTGTTTATGGATAACAACGCCCGTCCTCACCGTATAAGCTATATCTCCCACATTCTTAGCGTGCCTTCGTGGTGTAATGGTCAGCACACTGAGCCGGTATTTCAGAGGTCCGTGGTTCGATTCCCGGCGAAGGAATTGCATACTTTTCATGTCTCCTGCTACTAAATAACCTAATGTCTCTGCAACCGTGCAAACGTCGTAAGCGAATGCCTTCAATCGGAGGATATCACCCGTATGGACTGTTCAGCATTCTCACCGGACTTGAATCCAGTAGAGCACGTGCGGGACATGCTTGGCCGACGAGTTGCAGCCCGTCAACCTCCTTTTGCATGTCTACCGGAACTTCGGAGAGCATTGCCTTTTGAGTGGTGTAATATCCAAGATCAGATCGATAATTTGATACTCAGCATGCCTAGGCGTTTACTTGTACGGACTGTATTGCATCATCTGGGAGACATACAATGTATTAACAATCATACCAACCATGTAATATTGGTTTTTTGTAAATATGTTTTTTTTTATTTGCTCCAGGGAGAAAAAATCGTTAATTTTTTTAATAACATCAAACATATAGCATCTTTTTTTTTGCTCTTTACCTTTTGTTTAATAAATAAGCTTTACAAATAAGTCAAATTTATTTTGCTTCTAACTTTTCCTTTGCCTGATTTTGCATTATCCTTAATTTATGGACATGAGTGTAAAACAACCGAATTTAAGGTTTAAGATCCTGCCAATTTTTAGAATAAGGGTATAGCGAAAACAAAAGGGTACTTACTTTGCAGCATATAAAGTATATCTCTTGATTAGGTATTTCAGTAAACAAAGAATGGAATAATATGATATATTTTAACACCCAAGCTTTTGATGAATAATATTTAGAAAAAAATGACTACTGTTATAAAAATCATGTATTTAACTTAATAATAGCATTTTAAGCAACGTTTTTGAAGAAAATCATCCTGCATTTGTTGCCCTGTAACAGGAAAGATCTGAAATTTCTAGTATAACTTCATCTATACTTAAAACAGACTCATTTTATTTCTTCTTGAAACCATTCTGGCCTCTTCGCAGACATTTAAGTGTCTGAAATAAAAAACATAACGACTCGAAGTTGTTTTAAATAAAGCAAAATTTCGAAAGAGAGTGCATCTCAAAAGAGGGTGGGACAGTGTTGGGGTTTCTAAGGACACTAGGTTATGATCACGTGGAGCACCACGTGTATGAAATAAGGAGAAATTTGCTTTGCTAACTTCTTCCTTCTTTGGATTAGAATATGCAAGAAATTTTCAATATTCAATGGTTTTATTCTGTTTTTTATTAATGGACCCTGACCCACTTAAAATGTACCATGCCTACACACAGGCCTACAAAAATTCCTTCATATAATTCAAACATGGGATTAGAAAAATTATGCGTTTAAGAAAACCCGCTGAGCGAGAAATTCGAATTGCTGCATAATTGTACAAACTGTTCAAATGAATGCAACAATAATTTTAAGCATTATACTATTATCGTTACAAAGGTAGAATTTAATATAGCTTTTGTATTCAATGAACCTGATCTTATTTATTTTAAATTTCGTCGGTATAAATTGAATAAGTATCTGTTTCAGTATTCTTAGTTTTTGATGCATTTTCTTGCTATAATTTTAGACAATGTACAATGCATTCATTTCTGTTGTTTGGTTTAATAAACATAAAACAAAATGCATACTTTTTAACATACATTTTTAATTTACTTATTTTTTAAACGCTTCTGATACACATCCTACTTAAAATATACTTTTAATGTAAGCTTTATTTTAACACTTGACCAAAAACAAAATACTTTATTTTTAGAAAAGAATTTTTTTTCTATATTTGTTATTCAAAATTGTAAAGGTAGAAAAATAGCTATTACTGAGTTGGCGTTCAAATAAGTTATTAATTTTTGTTTTTTTAATAAGCGTTAATTGTGAAAGGTCTGCGAGAATAGATTACTTAGCACAAGATTACTTAATCGAAATAAGATTAACAGTATAAGTAATAGTAAGTTCTAATCTTAATTCCTACTCTCAGATGAGAAGCCTTTTGCGGAAACAGGTGGACAACAAACTGCCCTCTGTTTTCATTTAAAGAATTTTAAAAATAATATTATTCAGTGAGTTTTTTTACAATTAAATTAATAGTCCGCATTCTTAGCTTTTCTCTCTGACCTCCTCTACATTTATATCTTTACTCCAGAGTCATTTAAATATTAAATAAATATAGGAGAGCTTAGGAAGACGCATATTTATTTATTAGTGTTTTTCAATTGCTTGTAGTCTTCATCTGTTGGTAGTGAAATTATGGCACATTGTTATGGTAATAATGGCATTGTAATGAATTAATTGTAATAATTGATAAGCATTGTAATGAATTATTGCGCCTTTCCGTGCATATCCTTGTAGTAGTAATAATTAGAACATTTGTAAGATCTTGTAATATCCGTGATTCAAATACTGCTGACGACAGAGGTGATTTTTTCTTTCCTCAGAAGCTTATTAAAATGAAGTATTAGAGACTGTATTAGAGATTATTACGTCTATTCTAAGTCTAATAATCTTCAGCACAACTCGAAATGAAAATGGGGTGAATGATAATTCTCCACTATTCGGATTTGTGGGAATGGTTTTCGTACCTCTCCCCAGTCTTTCTGTAAATGAAGGCAGGATGGAATCACTCCATTATTTTGTCCGTATTGCTGAGATATAAGTAGTTAGAGCTTTCTATTAGCTTTGGAAGATCTGTGGATTGAATCACGGCAAAGGCAAAGAAGTGTTTTCACGCTTTCCGCATCGATAAGCCTTCTTTTCTCGCATCTAGTGCATGGTAAAGATTTTCATAATATTCTGTAAATTACTTTGAAAAACTTTGAAAGTGTCTCATAAAGTCATTATTTTAAGAACAGCACCATTTTTCCCCACACTCGGTATATTATATGCAACATTATATGGAGTTGAGCTGCATTCTTGGTTTAATAAATATATATATAAAGAAGAGTGGAAGATCCTCGGATCCATCCACCAGGGAATTCTCTCTCAAAATTTAAGACGGAGCTGCGTAAAGGTGTACTATAAAGTTCTCAAGCCTCACATCAATCACAGACGCAATTCTGTGCTCCTCTGTACGATAAAATTCATGGGCATCAGATAAACTGGATTCTTGGGCAGCAGATATTTATCAGATAAGTTGTAGAGACATTAGGTGTTTTTCGAGCAGAAGACTTGGAAAATGAGCAACGCCTTTACTTCCTTTTTTAAAGGGCGACTGGGGATTAGGGGACCCAATCGCCAAATCTCGGTGGTGGAGAATCATCATTAACCACCTTTTTTAGTTTGGGTGTCACTTGTAGAGTCATTGGGTTATTTGGAAGCAGGAGATGTGAAAAATGAGCAACGCTTTCGCAAGGACTCGAACCACGGACCTCTGAAATATGCACCGAGTGTGCTTGAGCATTACATCACGAAGGCATGCTAAGAAGGCGGGAGAAATACTTATAAAGTGAGATAAGTCATAATAGCACACAACGCAATCAATTGTACAAAATATACTAACTAGATTAATGCATTCATAAATATGATGGGAATTCTCTATATTATTAAAAGAGATAAATTGATTTCAGAACAAAATCTTTATGATGGTTTAATTGAAAGTGTGACTTAAATCACCTTGAAGAGAAAACGGTGATTTTTTGTTAAGAAAAAAAAATTCCCTCGTTTTGATGGCTGAGCAACTAAATGTATTTAAAAAAAGGAAATAGAATTCATTTTTAATTGTTATGTTTAAAAGAAATGAAAGCAGAACCATGCTGTCAATCGTAAAATTGTCAAACTTTAATGATAGACTCTGTTCTGCATAAATAAATGGAAACAACAAACGTAAAGAAGTATTTTACTTCTTTGGTGAAATTAAAAATATATTAAAAGAAATTTATTTGCCGCTTAGAAACTGAATGTTTCCTTCTGTAAACCGGATTTGGTAAAAAATACGAAATAATAAATTTAGCTGAGACATATTATTGTGTGTTTCTATTACGCAATTTCCTGCATGCCATTATAAACTTTGGAAAAAATTTGTAATTTTCTCTTAAATGACCTTCATACAGAGTTACGTTACAAACTACAGTTATGAAACAATATGAAATTTCATATTTATGTCATCCAAACGGATGTTAGCAACCCAGCAAATAGCTTGTTTCTTGTACCTGCGTAATATTAAATAAAAATTCAGGCAAATTTATCATTTTTTTCTTAAGATCTTTCGTACAAACGTAAATATTATAACACTCTTAGACAATAAAAAACGACGCATTAAGACGGAATTATCCGAATGGGACGGAAATCGGAAGAAGTGATGTACATGTACAGAAAAACAAATGATTACAGTTTGAGAAAAATTGGATGATTTATTGAAGTGATAGAGCTTCACAAAGTGATGAAAAAGTCAGTAACGCGTTTCTTCACCTCTGGCCCTTATGCAAGCAGTTATTCGGCTTAACATCGATTGATAGAAATTGCAGATGTCCTCCTGAGGGATATCGTGCCAAATTCTGTTCGACTCGGGCGTTAGATCGTCAACATCCCGAGCTGGTTGGAGGGCCCTGCCCATAATGCTCCAAACGTGTTCAATAGAAGAGAGATCTGGCGGCCTT
This sequence comes from Stegodyphus mimosarum, assembly GCA_000611955.2. Classification (NCBI taxonomy): domain Eukaryota; kingdom Metazoa; phylum Arthropoda; class Arachnida; order Araneae; family Eresidae; genus Stegodyphus; species Stegodyphus mimosarum. Next base: position 632,641 of record KK117669.1, read on the forward strand.
GCTGGCCAAGGTAATGTTCGGCAAGCACTAAGGCGAGCAGTAGAAACTTATGCAATGTGGGGGTGGGCATTATCTTGCTGAAATGTAAGCCCAGGTTGGCGTGACATGAAGGGCAACACAGCGAGCCTTAGAACTTCGTCGACGTACCGCTGTGTTGTAAGGTTGCGACGGATGACAACCAAAGGGGTCTTTCTATGAAATGAAATGGCACCCCGGACCATCACTCCCGGGTGTCGGCCTGTCTGTTGGAAGACAGTCAGGTTGGTATCACACCTCCGTCCGAGGCTGTCTCCAGACTAGCCTTCGCTGGTCATCGGGGCTCAGGTCAAAGCGGGACTTCATCATTGAAGACTATTCTACTCCAATGAGTGACATTTCAGCAAGAATGAGCCCGACTCCACTGCAAACGGGCTTGACGTTGTACAGAAGTCAATGGTAGTCGGCGCAAGGGGCGCCGTGACCTCAGTCTCCTTTCTGTGAGCCGTCTATGAATGATCCTTGCGGTCACTGAAGCACTAGTTGCATGTACAATCGATGATAATGATGCATCAGGGGCTGTGAGTGTCGCTCTGACGATTGCTCGGTCTTCACGTTCTGTCCTTTCTCTAGGCCTACCGCTTCCTTCTTGACGCTGTGTGCGGCCATGATTCACCTATTCCTGCCAACATCGTCTAATAGTGGCATCGCTCCTGCTCAAATGTCGACCTATTCGCCAATAAGACCAACCGGTTTCTTTGAGCCCAACTACACGACCTCTCTCAAATTCTGACATCTGCGCATATCGTTCGCGCACCTGTATGCGAGGCATAGTTACTGTCTAGAGTACACGGAATGAAATTCGTGAAGAATTTATGACCTGGATACTGCGATATACTGTATTATACTGGGTTTCTATTGCCGAAGCAATACTTCCCAGTCATGCTAAGAGTTCCGTAAGGAGCCTGGTATTAGCAATTTCCTTATTGAGTTTCCTCTGAGGGGAGAAATAAGGGGGAGAAAAGGCAATACGGTGCAATTTTCGCCTGGGTTATAACCTGGAATCGTAATTTCTATTCTTAAATATCCTGCCAGTTGCGCAGATCAGATGCGCTGTAGCGACAACCGTTCATTCATTGGCAGCCAAAGTTTAAAATTTTGCATTTTCCGTCGAAACCTTCCAATTTGCTTTATATCTTCTCGGTGCGTCGTAGTGCATCTTTTTTTTTGTCTAAGATTGTATTAGCATTATAAAACAATATAAAAATTTGGTATTGTCAATGGCATCATGCTTTCATTGGTGATTTATAGATCAATTATTATCATAACTCTACTAATAAAAGAAGCTATCGAATTTTGCAGGTATAAAATCGCAGCTAAACTTTCAGGGGTGAATAAACATATGAACACGTGCAAAGTGTGGTGTTGCATAATTTTCTGCAACTACAAGACCCAGACGTTGTACACAGCGCGAGTGGCCACTGAATTAGCAGCCAAAGGTCGACAAACGTTATGGATTATGCGAATTACATTGTCGTCGTGTAATAAAACACAGCTCTTGCTGATGCCATGCGTGTCGGACACAAGTGACTCTCTCTTCAGCATTATCTTGCAAAGCACAGGCATATTCGACTACTAATAAGTAGTGCTTTGGAATAGCAAATGCATTATGTGATTGGAAAAATCTCTTGTGGTTCCTCATGTTATGGTATAAATATTGTTACGAATTTCGTATTTAGATGGCTAATATTAGTAGAATTAAAATTAAAACTGTTTTTTTTTCGTGCAAAGCAGCGTGCGATAAATTTCAACAGAAAGCTAGGCCGAAAAAGTAAAAATACCGGAGCACGTGCGTTTAGCATTTAGTAAATGAGTATCTCTTTTATTTAATTTGAATAAATGTAATTGACTACTATGTTAGCTGTAAACGTAATTCTACTCCTTCGCTTTCCAAAAATCTCGAGAAATTAGAAATTACCAGAGCTTTCTCGCGACCGCTTAAAAGCTTTAAAAAGAGGGAGAGAAACATCTCAGCTCAGTTGTTGTTTACCTGGCTGCTGTAATTTTGTTGATCGGATTAGCTTTCTCTGCGCTTGGATAGCGTTCTATTTAACGTTTTGGTAGTTTAAAGTATAGTTACTGGTTATATTGCGTGATATTGTACGAATATCTTCCAGGAAAATTCAGCATTCTTATTTCTTGCGATAATAAATTTTATTAATCTTTTATCGACTTGTACATTCAATCTATTACGAACCCGTAAGCACGAAACAATATTAATGAGGGAAGTGACGTAAAATTGCCAAATAGGCTACACGATTCTAATGCATTATACCTTGACAAGCGCGTTCTTCAAGAATAGTTTAACATATCCAAGTAATGGACATCTTTAACAGCAAATGCCCGAAGAAAGCACGGAATAAGTTGCTGCAAATTGTCAAGGCTCTTATGATGTATGACGCAATGTAACACAAAATGGCATATCTTTGCCAGCATACGCACATAAATTTCCTAAAAACTTAACATGGAAGTCGTTGACGAAATAATGCTTCCAAGGTTTGCAAGTCTATAGCTGTATGTATTGCAATTGTACGAGCTATTCCAGAAAAGTTATGGGCCCTGTTCTTGGCCATGAGAGCGATTGTAAAACGCCACATTTTCAAAAATTTTTTATTTACATGTTTATCACCCTTGTTGGAGATTGTCATCTGGAAAGGTCTGCTGGTTTTTCCTGTAAGGTGATTACTCGAATTTTACGCATCACACTAGTTGAGATGTAAATAACAGTTTTATTTCGACAGCAAATGTTGCGAAATCAAGAAAGATGTAATTCTTTGACAGTCAAATATTTTTGCTGTTTATTATGGTCTGTAGAGAAAATGCAAGCGTGAAGATAAAGGTGAAATTGGAGCAGAAAACTTTCAGTTATGAATGATAATGCATTTAGGAGTTTACAACTGCTAGAAAATATTGAAAAATGAACGCTGAAAGCGAAGAACACAGCTATAAATAAAAAACAAAGTAATTTACTAGTATTTAAAAATGTGATTGAGAATTTTCAACGAACACACTTCTTTAGTGTGCATCGGCTTACACTAAAATGGTGAAAATAAAAGTCAAAATGCATTAAGACACGTTCTCTTTCAAATAAGATACTACTCTCGAGTCCATGGATGTGGTGCACTCAAACACCTATAGCCGATAACAGAGAACGTTGTATATAAAGTAATTCATATAAATACTATACATTTTAGCTGTTAGAATATGTAGAAAAATATCACCAATATTAAACAAAATAATAATAAATCTTACTGTAACGTAGCTATAAATTTATAGTGAATCTTCTTATTACGCGTATTTGTTTATTCGTTTATTCTATTGATTATGGTAGAGTAAAGGGCTATTTCTTTTTATGCTTTCATGTTAAAGAATTCATGGTATTCAAAGTAAAAAATACTTTCATGGAAGAAATTTAAAGAGAAACTGACTCGCATTCGTGTTACACGTAGAGAAAACTCCAGAACATCGATGATGCCATCCATGTTCACCAGGCTGGCATTCGATAGATTGTTTAAATTATAGAAAGCACTCAAGGATTATTTGTTTTAAAGAGAAGAGATATTATTATGCAGTTTTTTAAGGGAAACAGATTCGACCAGCGGCCGGGTGGTTAAGAGCTTAGAATATTCGCAGTTCGATCCAAGTTCGAACCCAGGCAAACGGTCTGGCTGCATGGTTGGTTTTCATAGATTTTCCTGTGTTTAATATGAATATGAACAGGTTTTTCTTAGAAAGTCCTCCGCGAAAACACTCCTCCACCTCAGACAGATAGCCTAGCGTACTTTGTGTTTAAATAATTTAACATAACGTTTTAAAAGAAACTGCTCCATTTCCACATGTCGCATGGCGGGAAACTACGAAACCTCCCACGCAGCCAACTCATTCATCGGGATTTAAAACGAGATCGAACCACCCGTATTCAGCGGTTTTACCTCTCAGCTGCTGGTGAGCATTCGCGAGCTGGCATTCGAATCCCAAATGAACTATTTAGCGGTCTCAACCATTCGGCCTTTGTCAAGTATGAAAGTAAAACTTTCTGTCCTGTCAACCTAATCTTCATGAGATGTTACAACAATAAGAAATACGACTAACGTTATAACGTATTTCCCCCCCTTTCTTCTTGTCTCTTCGTGGTGTAGTGGTCAGCACGTTCGACGCGTATTCGAGAGATCCGCGGTTCGAGTCCCACCGAGGACATTGCACATTTTCCAAGACTCCTTTTATCAAAAAAAGTCTTAATCACTTTACAACGTAATCCGTTTTGCGGATGCTGTTTACCATAGGTTTTTATTAATATAATTTTAATCCCCTCCCAAATCTGATTATAAATTATGAAATTTCGTAAACAATACTTCAGAGAATCATAAAAGTACGTAAACATTAATTGTAGTACTAGGAATTTACTTTCTTATCAGGTATAAGTATCTAATTTACATATCTTTTGTACACGTGTACAATTTTTAATTCAGTTTAGTCTGAGTCTACCCGGTCTTCCTCTCGAGGTAGAAGATTCGGCTGCCCTTGAACTTCTTGAACTTGAACCTGCAGTTGTCTTTGGTTTCTCTGAGAAGTCCAGATCTAAAAAAATTGTATAAAGTGGTTACTCGTTTCTTCAGGAAATGAGTAAATAGTGCATGGCACTATCATTGAATATTATTAGCCTACTTGATTATCTCAGTCACCGGGAATGCAGTACTTGGCTATGACCTGGACCTCTTCCTACTCATAGGATGAATTTTCACTTGAAGAAATGTGCAATCACTTTTATTGTCATTGCAATAGAATATCTGGATTGTTGCACGAAGATTGGACCTATTAAGAAGAAATATCCATCTGGTTTTCCTCGTAAAGGCTCGCAATACTAGTTAACTTCTCTTTTAATGTGGGCGACATTCGCTTGCGGTTGGTAACGACATCGAGTTCATAGTGTGGGACATTTTTGGGTACGTGTCCGTCTTCTTTATGTCGAATGTTCGTTATACGAGTCATAGCTTTATATACGAGTTATACGAGTCATAGCTTTATATACGAGTTATACGAGTCATAGCTTTCGTTATACGAGGTATACGATGTTATTTTGCAGTTTTACACGATAATACAGCAGTCAAATCTATGCCTTTCCACCAAAGTTCTATACAAACATAGTACATTCATTCAACTATGCATAGGTATTTGAGCCACTAATAAGGATTACTGCAGGAAGCCAGTTGGGAACGGTTTATCTAGCATTTTTCATTCCATTAAAACTACAGTCCATCTTGCCGCGAGTTTTTCTTTTTTGAATTTTTTGAATAATTTGGATTATTTTTCAAATATACAGTGTGTTTATAATTGTTTTCAAATATACATTTATTGATCGAATAACTTATATATTTTCCTTTTCAGGTTTGAATATCTTTACTTTTGTAAATATCGTCTGCGCGTCTGATTAATTTCATTTTCCAGTCTAAATATCTGTACTTTTCTGTAATGTTCTCCGACGAAGCATCCTTTCATCTTTCTGGCATTGTTAATCGCCGTAATATGCGCATATGGGGATCTGAAAACCCCCATGAATACCGTGAGGCACAAAGGGATTCCCCAAAGATTAATGTGTGGTGTGGACTAATGCACGACCGAGTCATTGGGCCTTTCTTTTTTACAGAAAAGACGTTCTCATCAGTCGTATACTTAAACATGTTGGAAAACTTCGTATTTCCACAACAGCTTCAGCCACATGTCTTTTTGTAAAAAGATAGTGCACCACCTTATTGGGGTACCATCCTTCGTAGGTCTTTAAATGACCATTTTACAGGAAGATGGATTGGGCGAGGAGGTCTAATTCCTTGGCCATCCAGATCACCTGATAGAACGTCGCTGGATGTTTTCCTTTGGGGATTTGTAAAGGACAACGTTTACAGGAGGAGAGTGTCGAACATGGATGACCTAAAAGCCAGAATGACAACCGCAATAGCCTCTGTGGATGCCGACATGCCTGCCGGTACCTGGCGTGAAATTGAATATGGACTTGATATTCTCCGTGCGATGAAAAGGGCACACGTGGAAGTTCATTGACAAGTGTCATGAAACTTTTTGAGTCTATCTAACCATTTATGTTATTAATTTTAATCTATCTTTATTATTTTATGAGTTATTAAACGTCAAAATGGGTTCGGGACTTTATAAACACCCTGTATTTTTGGGCCGTCTTATACCATTAACGCATTAAGCCACAGATATTGAATAAAACAATACGGAAGCACGACTATATCGAGTTGTGTTCTGAAAGAAGGTATCTCGGCTGCTTTTAAGATATACGCTATTTAAATTTCCGCATAATTCTTGAGATAGTGAAAATTTTATTACTTTTACAAATTATTTATTTAAACATAATTTTAATTATAAATATCATTTTTACTTAGCAATTCAGCAGTATAGGTTGACTCTGATTTTTGTGGATGATCGAGGAGTAATTCAAAGTAGCTTGGTTTGTCAACGCACGAAAGAGTTATCTGCCTAAGGCGGATACCTTCATGGAGGATTTTCAAAGCGAAACTCTATTCACGTTACATATGGGGAAAACCGCGAAAATTCCTGTGTGGCCCGTCTCAACAGTGTCCGAGTGGATAATACCTGTGTTTGCTAATAGTTTGACCTAAATTCAATTCCAGATGAGCGGGTGGACTTCATGATTTGTTTGTGGGGGAGAATGTAGGGAATTATCCCGTTCCTCCATGCCGGCTGTCCTGACGCAAATGATTTACAAATCTAGTTGGGAGTTGAAAGATCTGTGGTTCGAAACACAATGATGGATCAGCTGTTTAGCTATTTTTTCAGTTACTCTGGTTCCCAAAACTAATGACTGTTATAAGCATATAACGCTAAATTCTAGCTTTCATAACACCCATCAAATTAAAAAATTGAGTTCTTAGTGTACATATATTTTTTTTGTTGCTTTCGTTACTAGTGTCGACACGGTTCTAAACAAAGACTACGTAAAAGGTAGGCCTAAAAGTAAAAAATTATTACTTTCTTAAATGAGATTTGTTAAGAATAAAATGTAATAGCTCTTATTTTAAAATGATAAATCTCACAGAAAGGTCATTCATGCTTTAATTCTCAGGAATTTTCGAGACAAAAACAAGAATCTACTTATTTAATGCATAATGATAAAAACACATGAACTGCTGAAGCACTATAGACAGAGAGATTAAAAATATTTAAAAAAATAACTGTATTATTTAGTTTGACAGCGCTATTTGGAATTTTCTGAAATTTCAGTATTCTATTTATACAGTTATCGGATGGTGGTTCCTGAGAACATAAACATAAAATAATAAACGAATGAATACATTTCCTAATATCTTATTTTTCCAAGTAGTTATTCATTTACGAGTCTCAATTCATTTATACTATATATATTTGTCTCCTTATTAGAGTTTGATTATACGTTTACAAATCAGATGTTACTTAATACACAAATATATAGTGTTAAGAATTTTGTACTTATGCTTTTCATTTTAGTGGAATTATATGTGAATCTGTAGTATTTTTTCCGTAATGTAGCATGAAGATCTGAAGAGACGAAGCTTTGCTGGAAAGATAAGAATATAGGGAAACGTCTATTTAACATTGAGTTGATGGCTATCTCGCTAAATTGGCGAGATATCGTCAAGTTGGCTATGGTTTTGGCGACTAATTGTTGTTGATAAATTTGGCGAGAAATCGCCAATAGTCGCGAAATTTTGATTTTGTTCCTTGTAAGAATAATTGTAATTGATCCCTTAAGTAACTATAACCGTATCCGGACCTCACATGCCTTCCAGTAATTTCGAGAAGTAAAAGATTCTAGAGATTTATAGACGGCTAGGGGAAAACTTACAAAATCAGAGATAGTATCAGTTTCTCAGTAATAATTGTTAATTCAGAACAACTTAGGAATATTGAGATATCTGTGAGAGTTTGGCATTTGAGATGCGTTTTGCATTGCCTTGTGTTTAACGTTTTTAGTAGTTTGAAGTATAACTACTGATTGTTTGCTGTGAAACTGAGCAGAGTTGCACGAGTGCTTTTGGGAAACGTTCCAGACTGCAATGTGTTTCTTTTGGTTAAAAAATAAATTTTATCAAGCTATCATCGGTTCTGTATGCGTTCAATCCATTACGAACCCGTACATAGGCAACAATAGTTATTTTCTCATTTATGAGAATAAGTTGGATACAGAGCATCTTCTCTTTCAAACTTTTCATGTTACGTTATGCAAAAAATGCTACAACTACACATATAATTTCACAAAAATGATTTACATATGTACAAGATTCATAACACTATATTTGATGATGAAGCTTTTGCTTTTCAAAGATTTCAAAATATTGCTAAATTTTACCAGAGAGTTTTGAATTAGTGGTTGGAAAACTTGATGCATAAAATAATTTTTGGGCAGAGATTTAATACCTAATTTTAATCGAAACCGTAGTTTTTTTAATGTGTATAATCAGCTCTATTTTTTTCCAAACCAGATTGATAGTCAAGGTTGGAATAACAGTGACCTTCCTTATCAGAAAATTTAGCACTCACAATATTTAGGTTGTTAGAAATATTGGGAACAATATTTCGAAAACTTTTAGCGCCGATCGGAAGTTATGAGATAGAGAGGAAGAGGTAGAGGTAGAAGTGGAAGAGGCACCAGTTTGATTAGTCATCGGGGAATACTCTGTCCACTAACCATCTTGAGCACAGCCACCGAACGGGCAGCCGTGACCATACGCATTGGACACTCAACCACGCGCCTAGGTACAATATTACTTGATATATTGAGCAAGTTAATCCATTCTTACCTTTACAGTAATGCATACAATGTAAATACATAGTCCTAAAAACGTAATGCAGTAGTCCTAAAAAATGTAGTCTTTAATAAAGTTCTAATTATAATCATAGATACTGTTCTAATCCAAATAAAACGTTTGAATAAGTAAAATATCTGAGCTAGAAATTTCAATTGATTTTCGATACAATAGATTTGATTTTGATTTATGTGATTACAGCAAAGCCTTGAGGGCTATCTGCTTTAGGGAAAGGATGCCTTCGTGAAGGACTTTCTAAGGGAAACTGGTTCATGTACACACTTTCCTTGGGGAAAAAACCACTGAAACGCCCATGTTGCCAGCCCGTTCGCTGGATTCAAACCTTGGACCGAACTACCATTGTCGGAGACTTTACAGGTCGGTCGCTGGTGAGTTTTCTCGATACAATACAGTCTATTGTTATAAATGTGGAAAAAAACAAGATCTAATTAAAAATTATTTCAAGAAAGGAAATATAATACAATTTATCGTAACTGCTAATTATAGTTAACTTATAATCATTTAGAATATCACTGGATTCTTCATCATTTCAGTGGCCAATTCTTTACTTATGCAATAATGCAAGACGTCTTCTATTGACGCCAAATCTGGAATTTATTCAGCCATTTTTTTCCCAGACCAGAAAAACGAACGAATACATATTATACTTCTACGCATTTTGGGAGAAAAACAAACAGTTTGCAAAAATTCTTTACATTCCACAGTTAAATTAACAGTTAACACTATAAAATCGCATATCGAAGACGTCCCCATTTTGAAGGATGAAATAATATATAATCGCAAAAAATTTTAACATTTTCGGTCACATATCGGCTGCAAAAGTGAACAGTGTGACAAATCATACGAAGCAATAAATCACAGTCCTTGAACTAAATAACGCTTGGGAAGTTACCTGACATTTCTAAATGACATAAAAAAGGCCCTTTGATTTGTGATCCGTTCTCATTTCTGAATAAATTGAATAATTTATTTCTGTTAGATATAAATTTCAGTATTACAGAATGTGAAAGCAAACAAACGAGATAAGAAGACTTATTTGAAGAATTATTGCTTGGCATAACGTGCGTAATGCACATTATTACACGTTGTGCCAAGCAGATACTATTTATCTCAGCAAAAAGCACTTTTTTGTTTCAACATCCTGTAAAAAGAAACTTCCTGGAAATAACAGCGAATTTCTGTAATTTGCCAGCTAACTGCAAATTCATTTTCATTAAAAGTTGCTGTCAGTATTAAATTACACAAAACAAAAACCCACAACAATTTTAAAATAAAATGAATTAAATTCTAAAATAAAATAAATTAAAATTACGACGTTCCAACGTTGCAATCCTTCATTCATCCTTGTGATTCATTTTTTATTCTAGCTCCTCTCAGCTGAGCTCCCAACAGATAAAAATGTTTATTTTTCTTGTCTGAACGAAGAGCGCTGAACAGTTGCGTAGTACAATAGTTCAAATTTATATGCCATTGGGGCTTACTTTTCTGAACGCTGAGTAGGAGAAATAAAATTTACTTATTTATATTCAGATTCCTTCTTACCTTGGTATCTGAGAATACACTTCAGAAAATGGCTGAAACATTCTTAAACCTAAGGTCGAATCATCAGAGTGACTGTTAACAAATACATTGTTAACAAACACATTTAATGAAGATTATCAAGGAAATGATCACATACGTAGTCGGAAACAGATGAAAATTATTCACAGATGTAGAGAAGTTAACATCTTTCATTTTAATGGCCGACTAGTCTACGGTTTCTTCACAGAACAGTTCCATCAAACGGCGTGCAGCGCTATTTGTCGGTCGTGAAGGATGACATCACCCATATATATATATATATATATATAAAGATTATACTAGTAAATACATAAAGAAAAAAATTTAGAACCAATTTTTCAAGAAGATCAAATCTAGAAATTCAAATAAATAACTTTCAAAAAATCCTATATAGAATTAGAATTCTGAAACTGTTAAAGAAAAATTTAAAAAAAACCTTTACAAGAAAAATCAAAAATAAATAATGTAAAAAAGAACATGAAAGAGGAGGAATCCAATCAGCTCTTACATAATGTCGTCAGAAGGAGGACACATCAAAAATAATTACAGCTCCTCTTCCATAAGAAAATCCTTGCTTTTCTGTATCCAGAATTAGCTGATGAACTGATCCATATCGAAGAAGTAGAATTTTGATTGCGTAGAATGCTAATCCGTAATGAAATGGCAGTCGAGGCAGATTAAATTCCATTTTTATTTAAAATTCACATTTGTGGCCACAGTTTACTTTGCATTTTTCCAGAACATTTACATTTTTTAATACTGCTGCGATAGGACGAGAGCAAGAGAAGTAGCATCCAAGCAGCACAGAAGTTCAAGCTAAAAGTGCGCCTTTATCCAATAAGGAAGTTTACGAAGAGGAAAGTTTTTGTTTAGATTAGAAATGTTTTAGTTCTCGAAATTTTGATTTTAGGTTCAGAATCAGCTACGTCATAACGTTACGCAGCCATGTGAGATTGATTGATCTAGAAATGACACAATCAAGAGAAATTACTGTGATTTTTAGAATACAGAGGGAGGGAGAATTAAGGGCTTAAGGCTAGTTTAATTTATAATTTTGATTTATATATTTTTATCTTACACACACATATATATCTATATATATGTATGTGTGTATGTATTAAACTTTAGCACGTTAACACGACCTTTTTAGGATCCTAATGATGATGTTATATGGAGGGGGGAATATTACCTATATGGGGGAATATTACCTACATATAAAACATACAGAATAATCCATAAAAGTTTTAATCCAAGTAGGTTTGCTGTTAATACAGAACTTTAATAACTGAAAAATAAATGTTGAGTAAATTCAAGAAAATGAATAAATCCATATGTCATCTAAAATTTAGGAATGGTTATTATTTTCAATTGGTAGTTTTAGTACTGACGGTCAGGATATAGTAAGAATGTGACAAAACAGCACATGGTTTTGGAATAAACAGCACTCAAATATGTTGCTGTTCCAAATAAATGGACGCATGCTACGCAACTTAATGAATTTATAGTGAATAACCAACACTCATCTATCATTTAATAATTTTATCTCCGAGAATTTTGCCCATGGTGTATCACAGGCCAAGCTTTCTCAGGGTTTCGAATTCGGTTCCCATGATGCAGCAGCCGATCGAGACGCCGATCAGGACGGTGCATTCAAATACAGTTTAAATTTTTCAAGTATATTTGTTTATTTAATGAGCTATGAAAAGTATGTGAGACCTATCTGTGTAAGAGCAGAGTTTCTTTTGGGAAGGTTTTCAAAAGAAAAATGTCTCTTATTCGTGCTATTACATGAAAAAATCATGAAAATTTCCATGATTATAAACTCGGGTCAAAATACTAATGTTCAGGGATCTTATCCTTTTGTCGTGGACTTGTTTATTAGCATATGTTAGGATCGGGTGGCGAAGGTTGGTTTTAAGAAATTTCTGTATTTTTTATATCTATAACATGCATGGCCAAACTGCGGCTCGCAAACAACTTGCACAATTTTGTTCTGCGAAATCGGACTTACTTGCAACATACAATAGTTTAATTTTTGAAATATAATTATTGCATTTTGAAATAAAAATTATGCAATGACATGCTGTATTAATTGCTCATTTAATTTCTTAAATTATATTATGTTTGTAATAATGCAATCAATTTTAAATTGTCACCTCGGAGCTTCTGGTCAGAGTTACCAATAAAATTGAAAATAATTTTATTTTTTTTCATTTACTATCACTACCATGTTACTCTTAGAGCATATAATGGCCATCAGAATAGCACAAAGTATATAGATAAAAAGCAGTCCTTTCTAATCTTTTTTCTCTAATCTTTTTTCTCTTCTTTCTTTTTTTTTCTTTCGGTTTCATTTTAGTTCAGGCAGTTTCTGCTTATATTCTTTCTGTGTGATACGCTTGCTTCACAACGTTAGTGATTTACAGTCTTGGAAGATCTGCTATTCGTTTTAGAATAATACGTTCATTAAATCCTTGAATGACTTGGGTTCGTTCAAGAAGGAAAATCGCTGCCACGCAGAGCTGTTTTAGTTTGGGGAAGAATTTGAAATCTGAGGATTTTCTTATTAGTGAATCTTTTCGTTCTTACTTGGTTAGGAGGCTTGTCCAATTTTCTTATGTGCGGGTGTCTTTTAAAATTAGTTCGATGTCTCAATGCAAGTCAAATCATTTTTGTGCAATTTCTTCTTGATTTTCGCAACACCTTACAGAAATATCCAGCATTTTTCTCATAAAACTCTATCTTCCATAATAATTCATTAGTAATTCTAGGGAAAAATCAATATTAATTTTAGCAGCGGTTGACCATGCTGAAACTTTTCGGGTCTTGGAGAAAACCGAATGGATTTACAGCGATTTCAATTCTGATTAAAGTTTCCAATTTAAGCTTTGTCAGTTGCCGCTATTCGAGATAAAAATCTTTCAAGATCATAAAATCTTCATTTCAATAGCGCAATGAGGGATCGAACGGGATACAATCCTCTATCTTCTGCATAGCTTCTGTCAATACACGGCATACTAATGCTGGTGAGTTGTGATATTTTTTCGTATATTACTTGAAGAATTTCTTTTTTTCTAGGTCGTCATGAATATAGCACTAGGTTAGAGATGGCACTAAGCTTTTTACCGCAGAGTACTTCTAAAACTTTTCACACCTCAGTTCTGATGTTCCGTGCCGTTGCAGTGGTGGCCTCGGCTCTGCTACCAGTAATATGTTGGTATTTTTTATCTTCCCACTCTTCGATCATCATTACTTTGAGAAGTGTTTCAAGAAAGCTCTATGGCCCAATAGAAATTTGTACTAAGATGCACTCCCTTATCACAACAAGTTTCAAGCAATGTAATACGAAATTTTATTTCAATTTAGCTCCGTAAAACATTCAGTTTTTAATCCGGTCCTATAAGGTATTTCTCCCACCTTCTTCGCATGCCTTCGTGGTGTAGTGGTTAGCACACTTGACATGTATTCGAGAGGTCCGTGGTTCGGATCCCTGCGAGGGCGTTGCTCATTTCTCACCTCTCCTGCTTCCAAATATATCGTAATGTCTCCACACTGGGGCCCGAACTAAAAAAGGTGGGGGATGATGATTCTCCACCACCAAGATTTGGCTACTGGGGCCCCTAATCCCCAGTCGTCCCTTAAAAGGGGAGTATATAAGTTATTTCTCCCGCCTTCTTCGCGTCCTTCATGTGGTGTAGTGGTCAGCACGCTCGGCGTGTATTCGAGAAGTCAGTCGTTCGAGCTCTGGAAAGGGCATTGCTCATTTCTCATATCTCCTGCTTCATAAATACCTAATGTGCCTACAGTCCTTCATTTTCTAAACTATAGTACACTGCGAAAAAAAAATGGGTCAGTTTTATATCTCCAGTTCTACTGGGCTGATTGACGGAACTAACTGCGTTTTCCATGTCTCGAAAGCGTGACTTTTAGCAGTAAAACACGAACTGCTATGCCCAAAAAACATTAGGCTCATCCGCACTTAAACAACTTTAAAATTATTGATAATTCTACAACTATAACATGCAAGTTAACTAAAAGCACAAAAACCTTCACCGGATGATAAGAACAACATAAATCAATCATTTTAAAGCAAAAAATGCACAATTTACCAACATATAAGAATAACAAACATGAGCTCACTGAGACGAGTAACAGAGTGGATATATATATATACATATATCTATATACTTTCGGTTGAGGCCGATTGCAACGAAAATAAGAGGTGCACATTTACATGTTATAGCAGTCCTATATGGAAACTTTCAGCGCTCTGAGGCTACTCGTTTTTGAGTTCTAGGAGATACATACATACGTACGCACAGACGCCATGAAAAAAATCTCTTAAGAACCCATTTTAATTCAGAATTTATAATTTTTTTGGGGAAAAAAGTCCTTTATTCTGTCCTTACGTTCAGAAATCACGCAAAAATATCGTTAAACTGCATTCGATAGCGGTCAAAATGGATATTTTCGTTGAAATATGATACCCGTAATATTTCGCGATTACAGTACTTTCTTTTTACTTTGTACAAGGAAGTAGAAATAGGTCTTTTATTATTACTATTGTTTTACTAATGATTTATAATTTACTTTCACATAACTCTATTACTACTGACCGATAT
This sequence comes from Stegodyphus mimosarum, assembly GCA_000611955.2. Taxonomy (NCBI): domain Eukaryota; kingdom Metazoa; phylum Arthropoda; class Arachnida; order Araneae; family Eresidae; genus Stegodyphus; species Stegodyphus mimosarum. The sequence goes on from KK117669.1 coordinate 647,702, forward strand.
ATATTCTTCCGATTTTAGCTTACTTCTATTGAAATTAGCAACTATTATAAAAGGAGGATGATAAAGGAAGTCAAAGAAACAATAGTGTTTGCTTTTCATGTCTGAACGAAGAACATTTAATTGCCTAGTACAATAGTTCAAATTTGTTATTATATTTTACTGGAAGTTACTTTTCTGAACAATTGAGCAGGAGTAATGAAATTTATTTATTTCTATTTAGACGTAACCATTTTAATCACATATAAAATGCGAAATTATTATTAATTTGCTTCAAAAGTTTTTTTCTATTGAAAACATGTCTTATTATTTTTGATACAGTATAAATACGGATTTGCGGATCTCCCGAATTTTCATGAAATTTACGATCAGGTTCCTGTAGTGATAAAGTTTCGCCACTCTTGACTTGTAATCGTTAAGCAAGGCTTTGTAAGAATTTTACTAAAAAAGGAAAATAATAAGTTGGATTTCATTTGGTTACTTTTAACAGGAGACAGGAGACCATCAATAGAGCAGCTGCACCATCTTTTCGACTTTCAGCTTTTGTGCTCTATTGATGGAAACTATCCACCATCCGCTATCAGCGGCATTTATTTGAAATAAAATTTTATAGAGTTACAATGAATATACAAATATACATATGACATACAGAGGCTGTTTCCAATAAAGTTCATAACAAAAATATTAAGAGAATTGTTATATGTGTTGAAAAATTTATGTTTACAGATTTTTATATATTTATTTTGAAGAATAACCAAATTATATACTATAAAATATCATTATACATTTTAAAGAATTTAGACAAATATAATTTAGAAATATATAAGCCAAATTAAAAAAGAGAATGAGAAAAACACTAAATATAGAAAAAAAAATAAATCAGTCTAGAAATAATTTAGTAGTCTGTAACTGTAGAGATAAGTAAAAGGTAAAAGGTAAACAATCCTTGAGCATAAAAGTATGTCTTGAATATATGAAAAGAACAGTCATTGAGTTGTTGTCTTTAAATTAAAAATATTTGAGTAGTAATTAATTGAAGCCAAGATAATTGACATATAAACATGTACAATTATGAAGACAGTAAAATTAGAGAGGACGTAATTAGGATAATTAAATTTTCTACATTAATAAATTCAGGAAAATCATGATGATTTCATATTACACGAAGTTTTGAGAAAGTATGAATCCTTAGTTTACAGAAGTTCCCAAGTGGGAGGGAGTAAGCTATGTAAATATTTATGGCGCTTTGAGATTGTCACAATTTAAAGATAGATAAGTTATAAGTGACTGCAATTTTTTGCGAAGTATATTACTTTTCTTAAATTGCTTGAACCAAAGTGGAGCAGATGTTGCATTATATGGTTTAAGATGAAATTCTTTAGTAATTTCACAGTGAAACAGATGATGGTCTATTGTTCCATCATGTCCACAAATGCATTGGCTTGAAGAATGTAATCCAAATCTATGCAGGTAGAAAGGAAATGGACCATGACCTGTGAGTAGAATTGTGATTGCACGTTCAGTAGATATTAGATTTCTTGAAGGAGTTGGAATAAATAAAAAGGTGCGTCTGCCTGTCGTATCAGAGATCCATTTTTCTTTCCAAAGGGTTTTGAGATCATCTTCTAGTTCGTTATTCAAATATGACAGAGGATATGGTAGAAAATGTTGGGGAAGTGAAGGATTATTTGCTGCATATTTTGCCAATTGGTCTGCCATTTCATTGCCAGTTGTACCTGAGTGAGCTTTAGTCCATTTAAATTTTGGTCTGAGATTAAGTGTAAATAGAGATAGAAGATGATGTATGCGACGTACTATTGGAGATCTGCTATGGCCAATTATTGCAAAGATGCTAGATGCACTATCAGTAATTATGATACTTGTTAGTGAAGTATCTTTCGCATACTTTATTGCTTCTTCTATTGCAAAAAGTTCTGCTTGGAAGACCGTATTATTTTGATAAAGACGAAAATACCTTTGTTTTAATATATTATTATTTTGGAATACACAATAAGCACTGCCAACGCCTGAATCTGATTTGGAGCCATCAGTATAAATTTGAAGATTGAAATTATAAATTGATGAAGTTGCAATTAAAGATTTTGTAATAAATTGAGAAGGTTTTAAATACAGATTGTGTTCTAGGAATTCATAATTATTTGGAGAGTAAAGGTTATTGTTAAATGAGCTTGTGATACGTAATCTTGAGACTTGGACTTTTGTGGCTTCTTTTTTGATTGAAAGATTGATGGGTGGTATACCAGTGATGATTTGAAGTGCATTTGTAGGAGTAGTTCTGTATGCTTTCGATATTAATAACAGAAATGGTCTTTGAGCGGATTGTAAGTGTCGTTGAGCGTGGGTGTTCAAGTTATTACCCCAGGCAGAGGCTCCATGAAGAAGTATTTTTTCAATTACTGTAGAGTACCATATTTTTTGGAATATTGGATTGATGCCCCAAGTACTTGAACAAGTGGAGCGTAGTGATTTGGAAAGTATAAGCGTTTTGGTTTTTAAGTAGTTGATATGTTGATGCCACGACAGATGGTTGTCTATTACTATGCCAAGATAAGTTAAGCTTTTATCAAATTTTATTTTATTTTGAGATAATTTTATAAATTTTATTTTGGATAATTTTATAATAGGATTTCTTATATTTCTTGCTGAAGATCCTGTTTTTTGGTATATATAGAGCTCTGCAGTTACTTTTAACAGTCCGCATTTGAGGTTTAAAAGAGAGAAAAATTAAACAAATATCACATACTTTTATTGAATTTTCAGGCTGAAAAATGAAGGCAGCAATGAAAAATCTAAGATGTGCAGGCGTGCTAACGTTTCAAGATTATTCAATGATGTATGTTGGAGAGGTTTAAATGTGCATACGAATGTACTTCAAAGTTCATTGGACTTCCAAATTTATTTTTAATGAATTCCATAACATGATGGGCCACGCAAGCCAAGCAATCTCTCTGTCTGCTGCAATAATAAATTCGGATTTAAATTAGCGTCTGGTACAATAAGCGCAGCGGTAAACGTTCGTAAAAGATAAACGCTTTTCCAAAGCTGACAGCTTCAGTCTCAGATGCAGACTTTTAACGTTTTTGATAGTCGGAAACCAGTTAAGTAAATTTTATCTCCAGTTAAAAATAAAAACATCTCTGTGAGGTGGCATTTTCTCGCAAGGGAAATTTCAACTCGTAATGTGTTTGTAATTTTAAATTCTGACAGTATGGAGCAAAGGGCATAGTATTATTTTGCTGAATGTACCCCGTAACTTTTATTTTCTTTACTCTGCTGTCCAATAGTTTGCCTTAAGTGGTAAAATACTTTTTAATCGCATAAATGAACTTAAGTTTTGTTTTTAAATCAAAAGAATAATAAAGATACGATACTTCAAAGAATGACAGCTATTGAAATTAAATATGGGACAGTCTGATATAAAAAACAAAACCGTTCTAAAATTTTGCATGAACAAATCACATAAACAAAGAAAAATATATTAAAGGGAGGGGGCGTATTGTGTAGACCAAATTGAGTTGGTAACACTGTCACAATGCGTTTGCACGTGTGTGGCATCAGTGAAGAAATAACAGAGAATTTACACGATACTATTATTGTCATATTCTTGAGCCCGTTCACACTTCTGGAATGTTCAAGTCGTAGCCAATCAGAGAAGGTTAGTTACGCGGTCAGGAATGTACAGCTGATTTATAGAAATAGACGAGCGAATGTCAGTTTATGTTTGCTTGATGTAAAACTGAACAATTAGAGAGTGTAAACAAACGTTGATGTATACATCACATGACTTCCTTGTACCGAATATTAAATTATACGCATTGTTTCCTGCATTTAATTTAAACTTATTGAATTGAATTAAGTCTACTTCGTTGATAGTGAATAAATTCACTATATCTATTTACCATAACGACACTCTAGTTCACTTAGCAGTGTTTAATCTCTCATTTTATAATTCAGAATGCACAAAAATTCTAATACGAAACACTTATTTCCTCGAATTTCATTAGACATACATTTCTCATTCAATTTATTCAGTTCTCACTTCGCCTCGAAGCAGAAATACATAAAACCTCAAAATACTTTCATTAAAAATTAAAAGATATAGAAAAACGTCAAACAGCGGGTACAATTAAATCAATTAAAAAGTTTCTGCGCAAAAACAAGAAATTCGGCCAGCAGGCAAGACGGCAGATTTTTCGGTGCAGAAAACTAAAAGTTTTATTTTGATCCCACTCGGAAAAATGACAATGAGGGTGGAGAAAGAATTAATTCACTTTTCTGCTAAGTTTCAAATGTAAACAAATATGGCTGCTGTGGTAAAAAAAGTTAGGTTTAGCCGCACTTAAACAACTTTTAAATTGTTGATAATTCTACAAATATTGCATGCAGATTAACTAAAGGCATAAAAACCTTAACTGGAAGGTAAGAACAGCATAATTCAATCATTTTAAAGAAAAAATTCACAATTTACCAATACAAAAGAATAAGAACACTGAGCTCACTAAGCCGAGTAATAGAATAGGTATATATATATATATATATATATTTACTTTTGGTGCGGCCGATCGTAACCAAAAAGAAAGATAAACAACTACATGTTTTGGCAGTGCCATAGACAAAATTTCAAAGTTCTTAGATACTCGTTTTTGAGTTATGCGAGATACATACGTACGTACGTACAGACGCAACTCAATCTCTTCTGAATTAATTTTAAATCAGTTTTATAATTCATTTTTGGAAAAAGAGACCTTTATTCTGTCCTTACGTAGAGATGTCATGCAAAAACATCGTTAAATTGCATTCGATAGCGGTCAAAATGGATATTTTCGTTGAAATATGGTACCCGGAATTTTTTGTGATTACAATACTTCCTTTACGTACAAGGAAGCAAAACTTTATACTATTTTCCGCAGTAGAGCAAGATCTGATTGCCAAGAAATGATAGTCAGCTTAAGACAGGCGTGACTCAGAAAACTCTTATGCAAACTCTCCATAATAGTCAAGTAATTAAGTACGCTGTAAGAGTAGTGATCTGATATCAAATTGCATGCGGGACGATCTGAAGAAAAGTTGACAAATCAATTTTCTTTTATAACAAAATGAAACATTTTTGTCACAAAATAATACATATTTTAACTAAATATTTATGAAAACATATAGGCAATAAAAATAAATGGAAGCAAAATCAAATTTATACTTATGGGTTCTATTTGAAGTATAAAGCTTGGTAGCTGCAAGATACTTTTCTTGGTTTCATATTGCAGTTCAAACATAGTGATAATTAAATAATAAATATTCCTACTGACATTTATTTCAGTTAATTCTAATATGTTTAATCAATCATTCAATAATTTACTTTAAAGTAAACTAAAAACAGAGAAAATTTATAAGTGAGACAAACTTGAGAATAAAAAGTGCAACCTAAGTGTCTTTCGTTTATTTATTAAATTTTTTAAGCATATAAATAAAAATACAAATATTTGTATGTAAATAATTATAAAGTTCTTTATTTCTTAGTATAACGTGAGGCTTGATGGGGCCTTAATATTGAAAAAATTAGTACACTTGGAGTAAAATTACTAAAATTATCTTCAAATGGTCTATCGGGTTTTAATCGGGTTATTTTTTTATTAATTTTCAATTATAAAAAATACAAATAAAACAGGGTTTTTATATAATAGATTTTTGTTTAAAACTGAAGGCGTAACGACCTATGGGAATTGTACCTGAAAGTGAAGTGTCATCTGAGAGCGTTTCTTGAATTTTTCGTTGCAGCTAATTCCAAGCTGCGCGTTTAAGCTGCTTATTGTTGTTACAAAGAGCTAAGTTGTTGTAGCTGTATCAAAAAAGATAAGCATAGATATGAGAACTGATCAGTGAGAGCGGCCTTCTGTTAGGGTATAGCTGAAAATCTAAGACGTGATTCTAGATTTTATTTCTGCTCTGCGTATTTATATGGATTGCTCATTGAAGGTTCGCATGTGGAACTTTGTCTCAAGTGGGGTGCAAAATGGCCTAACGAGTACAAAGATCTTCGACACTTGTATTATTTTACTATATGATACTGAAATTCTATGGATATAAACTTAGATTTGAATTATGGTACTAATTTTGGACTTTATCTCAGAAGAACTTTACAAAATACAGTCACGTAAGCGTAAAAGAATCGGCGGAACTGGTCATACTGATTAAAATGAAATGATTTTTCAATCTCGAATTTAGTCGATAGTCTGCTATGGAATGTCTGCTGTCGATAGTCTGCTATCTGCTATGGCGCGGGCGCCTATTGAGAAGAAGACTGTTCCTTCCTACAACGAATTAACCCCTGCAGAGTTCTCGGCGTTACTTTCACCTATGATCCGGAATCCTATGATGAAAAGTAACTCAATCTATGCACACTAAAGATGCAACGCGCTCCAACAATAAACGTCCAAGAAGCCTGATGCTTGAAATCAGCATATGGTTCTAGAGATCCTACAGTCTGCTCCTGTCAGCTCCCATGCCAACCAATTCCATTGATGGGGCGAAATGTTAATGAGAACGTTTCATATCCTCAAACGACTCTTGATTATGTAATATACACTGGTGTGCAAAAATTAAGGACGATGTCCAAAAATTAGCATATCAGCTAAACGAAGAGGCAGAGCGGACAGAAAGACCAATCAGGAGTTTAAGTAAGGTGATGTACGGTAGCACATGCGCGATATGCAGGTAGACGTAATGGGGGAGTGTCTGAGTAGTATAAAGCATGTTGTCGGTGTAAGATCAGTATTTCTGGCAAAGAGATTGCACGCCGTATAGCAGTTAAAATCACACCGAGTTGCTGTCTCGGCGAGAAATGGCGAATAATCAATCTGTTAGACGACACCTGGATGCTTTTACCCGAGGTCGAATCATTGGCAAGTTGGAGGAAGGCCGCAGTGTGACAAGTGTGGCTGCAGAGTTCGGGATTGCTCACAGCATCGTTTCACGACTTCGGAGACAAATTCAAACTACAGGAACAGCTATCCGGGGGTTTAGTAGTGGTCGTCCACGAGGAACCACACCCGCAGATGACCGGTATATTGCCTTACAGGCCAGAAGAAACACGCGGCAGACAGCGGGAGAAATCGCTAGACACACGACACAGGCGACTGGACGACCGATATCGCGTTTTACCGTGGCCAGAAGACTGCACGGTGGTGGTCTGTTTGCACGACGCCCTGTACGGTGTGTACCTCTAACGCCTGCCCATCGGAGAAGGCGTTCTCTGTGGTGCCGGGAACACCGGAATTGGAGAGACAATGAATGGGGACGAGTACTCTTTACAGATGAGAGCAGATTTAGTCTGAGTTGCGATTCTAGACACATACACATCTGGACAGAGCGGGGAACACGCAATAACCCCTTCAACATCATCAAAAGGGACTGTTTTGGAGGTCGCGGAGTTCTCGTTCGAGCAGACATAATGCTTGGTAGCCGGACCGACCTTCATATCTCCCAAGGAGGTTCGTCACCTGGGACTGCTATTGTAACGAGGTTCTTCTTCCTTACATGCGTCTTTTCACAAGGGCTATGGGTCCTCAGTTCCTCTTCATGGACGACAACGCTCCACCTCATCGCACAGTTACTGTCGAAGAGCTGTTGGAGAGTGAAGATATTGAACACATGGATTGGTCGGCAAGGTCTCTGGATCTAAATCCCGTCAAGCATGTACGGAACTTACTAGGGAGACCCGTGGCAGCACGTAACTTATCGCCAGTAACGATTCCGAAACTGCGATTGGTGCTACAAGAGGAACGAGCAGCAGTGTCTCAACAGCTCATTAACAACCACATATCCAGCATGCACAAATGATGTGAAACCTGCCTAGCAGTCAGGGGAGATCATATCCCCTATTAAAGACCGGATGTTTCTTGCTGGACACCCATCACAGGGATGTTTCGGCCTTCAGTCGCATTGCGCTCCATGCTACGTTTTCAATAAAGCTTCTTTTTATCCCTCTGATTTCTCTTTTAGTAAGTGTTGTTTACATTACTCATGTCCTTACGTATTGGGGATCTTACGGTATTAAATGTGTTGATTTGGAAAGCTTTTGTACAAAGTTATATTGAAACAACCGTCTCGTCCTTAATTTTTGCACACCAGTGTATTATGTATAATGGAGTCTTGATTTATAAAAAAATAGTAAAAATAAATCTCTTGCTTATTCTCTCATAACAACAGCAAAGGTTACGAGGCTGTGGTTGTCTTAGTTTTTCTTCTAAGCTACGGAGGTGTTTCCATTGCTGTAATGCGCAACCCCGCAGAAAATAGGTTTACAGAGAGTGTCCTCTCCTCCGTTTTTCCTGACGACATGGCTACCATAGATCTAAATGGAAAGCATACTGATTGGTGTAGTAGAAACACAAATTTAAACGGCAAAGCTTTGCACGAATTAATCTTCGACAATTCCATCTCAATCAGTTTGTCTGAAAAATCTATGTTCAGACAGACCATTTCACGCAGGAAAACAATCTAACATTCTCGACTTAATACTTACTAATTCTGGCATCCCTATCACAATAGATATTATGGTAGCACTCCCTTTGGACCACATCCCGATCACAGTTGCTTTAGGTATCTCAAAAATCAAATCGCCGAAGCCCGTGCAGACTCGTTGCGTTCTCATAATATCCTTAAGATCAAACCCGCCTAAAAGGGAAGATCTCTCAAATCACTCTGATATCGGTAAAACAACGCAAGAATTTACTACGCCCTTAAACGATACTGTCTTGAATTTGCCAACATTGTGATTGTAAATATATATAATGTACAAAGAATATATAATGTTTGCACAAAACATTAGGGAACATTTGGCGTGCGATTGGCGAAAACATTTGGCGTTCAAATTCCCTAAAATATTAAACAACTTATTACAATAAGAAATCGCCTACGTAGGACATAGCAAAATACGTGAGATTCCGCAATCAAAGTAGAGGTAAATCGCATTAGCAAGAAGATTAAAAAAGGAATTAAGAAATTCTGTACTGAAAAGTAGGTAGAAAAGATTGCAGATATAGAGCTAAATGATGGATCCTTCTAGAAATTTCTCAAATCTCTTTAGATGAAGCATAATTGTAATCAGCCTATTACTCCTGAAAGCTTTACTGCATACCCAAATATTGAAAACGTGAGAGGAGAGCTTTTGCTGAACACCTAGAACAACAATTCACACCTAACGTGACACTTGTAGATTCAGAATTCATCACACAAATTGAAAAATGTGTTGATGTGCCCCCTCATTAAGCACTATACCTGACTTCACTATTCCTGGTGAAATTCAAAATATAGTATGTAAAATGGACATTGAGAAGGTCCCCTGTCTTGATGGAATTACCAACAACATATTACGCAATTTACCTTCCAACACTATGACTAAATTCACTGAAATCATCAATGCTTGGCTCAATCTTAAGTTATTTTCCCAATCTTTGGAAGACTGCAAAATCTTTATTCCCTCAACCAGAAATGAGAGGACAAAAGCGGAGAATTTTGGAACTGAAAGTTTGCTTTCCAATCTCAGAAAATTTTATGAGCGCATTATCTTAAAAAGGATGAATCCATATCTTCAGCTACTTCCCTCAGGTCAGTACGGATTCAAGCAGCAGCTATCTATTTCAAGGCAACTAGTCAGGCTAGTTGAATTTAATCGCTGCAGCTCTGCACCACAAGAAATTCACAGCACTCCTTATGCAAGACGGGGCGAAAGCATTTGAGAGTGTCTGGTATAAGGGATTGATTTACAAACTAACCAAAATGGACTTTAGTCGGAAATTTTACTCCGCAAAAAAATAGAAATTTACGAAAAACTATATGGCGAAATAGCTCAGAAGCCTAACTATGGGAGTACCGATTAAACATAGTAACTTACAGTATGGCTTCTTCGTTTTTAGCAACGGGATGATTGAAGCGAATCTCCCTAGACTGTAAAAATGATTCGCCGCGTATCTTCGAGATAATAAATGATCTTTTATCTGGTTCAAGATGTGTTGAACATGCTTTTGATATTTGTGGTAGTTATCTGAGGCATTAGAAACTGGAGGTTTTAAATTAAGAAAGTGGAGCCAATTGCTTTTGTTTAAGCCGATATTTGCTGAATCGCAGAAATGGTTCACCTGATCTAAAACTTATGTCTAATGAATGTTCTAAGGTCTTGGGGTTATACTGGAACTCCGTATCGGATCCCCACAAAACGAAAAATGTTATCGCAGTCAGAGATCTTTGGCCCGCTTAGTTTGCTAACTCCAGCTACGGTAGTGGTGATGAACGTCTATCAACAACTTTAGATTTCTAATACAGACTAAGATGCTCCAGTTCCTAATGGTATTGCTAGAAAGTGGATTCCGTTTCAGAGGGAATTTCTAGTTGTCAAGTGGATCAAAATTCCTAGGCATATCCATGAAGAAAAGCAGTTGCACGCATTCTGTGATATTTGAAAACTTCCGTACTTCCGTACGCAGTAGGGATTTATTCATGGCAAGAGCATGAAGGCGGGTGTGAAGTAAGTACTCAAGCCCCAAAGATTAGGACTGCTGCTATTAAGTCCTTATCTGTTCCTAGGTTGGAGCTGATTTCCGTTCATTTCCTATCAAAACGTTTAGTTCTATGAGGAATATTTTGAGTAAATGTAAATTAAAAATTTTTGCATGGATCGATTCTAAGGTTTTACTGGCATAGTTATCATTACCTCCTCGTACATGGAAAACTTTCATCGCTAACCAAAAGTCGGAAATGTTAGAGGTTTTGCCAAGATTTCATTGGAATTATGATCCTTCGAATTTTATTCAGCAGATCTTGCTTCTAAAGGAGTTTTAAGAAAAATGATTGTAGTAAATCGGTTGTGATGGCAGGTCCCTAAGGATCAGAGGGCTTTGCTGAAGAAAAGAGTAATACTACATTTCCATCTTATTACTGGTTTGGAAAAAAATGGTATTCCTTTAAATGACACAGTTTCTTTATCAAAAATTGTTCGAACTCTGTGGTATTGTTAAAGGATTTATTAAACATTTGAAGGTACAAAATCGCATGCAAAGTCTTTGAGAGAAATTCTGCCCATAACTGCTTTGGAATGCAAAACATTAATGCATATAATATCATGGATGCAAAAGTGTATTTTAAAGATGGGGTACATTTATTAGATTCCAATAAGCCTATGAAAAATAGTGCATTGGCGGCATTGAGTCCTTTCTTTTGAAGCAATCTCTTACAGGTGAAAGGCGCATTCAGCAATGTACGTTAAACATAATGTTAAGCGTCCATTAGTTATTCCATCTTTTGATATACTGAGAGAGTTCTTGATTAAACAGTATCATAATTACATGCAGAACCTATAATGTTAGATCATATTTTAAAGGAAAAGTTTTGGATTATTGGAGTAAAGGAGCTTATTAAAACTTTTACAATCCAATGCGTAGTTTGTATTAGAAATAAAGCGAGGACAACTTGCCAGAATCTAGAGTACAATCAGATAGCCCATTTTCTCAACTGTGCTATCGACTTATCGAAACAAATAACTCTAAAATTTAGCAAAGAACGGTCCAAGAATTTAATTTATTACAGCCAAGAAAGGAAGGAGAGCACATGTGGTTGACCAAAGTCAAAAGCACCTCACGAGTGACAGTGCCATTCTGCCCACTTCAGGCTCAGCCGAGAAGACAGATTCATGTATTCTCTACAACTGTTATTATTCTCTTCAACAGATTTTCGGATAAATGGCATTTTAATCACCCCTTTGCCGCAAAGACCTTTTACCTTTACAAACATTCATATCTTCTTCGGGATAAGTCCAAAGATATCGTAGCAGGTACAGTTAACCACCATACCTATCAGGGTGGTAAAGCCCTTGTAAGTGGCTATATGCTTGGATATACGGATTAACGACTACTGATATCTTCAACAATGAAAAGAACAAATGGAAAGTCGAACGAAGGATTCTGCTTCGGTGAATAAATGGGACATCAAAACTGGATTTAGCACCCTTTGAATCTGAGAAACTATATGTAATGAGTGGAATGAAGAATACAGAGTGTGACAATGAGCTTCTAATGTTTCAGCATTTCGAGTTTCCTTTCTGGTGAAGAATTTATACAGACAAACGACGTCATCAAATAATATTACAAGTTTATGCAATTTCGGATTTTCCTCCAACCGGTGTTGCTATTCTATGTTATATTAACTCTAGGGAAAATATTTCTGCTTCTTCTGCCTCTGGTTGTAATTTTGTTGTGCCTCCATCTGTTCTTCTTCATCCCTCAGAAAGAAATGCTTAATTAAGGTTATTCAGTTTAGCAATAAAATCGCAAGTGATTTCAACTGTAACTTGCTATACTGATGGCAATAAAATTGGTGGCAAAGTTGGTTTCGCATACGTTTCTTCAGAAATGGTCTTGAACTCAGTCTTTGAGATTCAAAGACAACTTAGGAACCTAAAAGATAAAAATATTTCGGTTAATTTTGCATTTGATCATGGACATACGGAGGTTAATAGGAATGAACGGGTAGATTTTCTTGCAAAGACTGCCAGCAATCGCTAAATTGACGTTTTTGACAATATCCCTAAATCCCTTTTATAAGAAGGTTTATGAATGAAAGTATTTTTTTCCCTTATATTACGTGCTCCGCCCTAAGGCACTACACGGAAAGGGAGGGATGCCCCGTGGAGGTCTTTTTAAGGGAAACTGGCTCGTATCCACGTTACACAAGGGGCAAACCACGAAATCTCCCATGCAGCCAGCCCATTCGGCGGGACTCGAACCCTGGACCGAACTACCAGTGTTCAGCGGCTTTTACCGCTCGGCCGCTGGTGGGCAATGAAAGTATTTGGCACCAGAGAACCAGTAATGCATAGTTCAAGTAATAGAAGCTTAAATAAGAGGTTTTTACCTTCCATCAAAATGAGATTGTCATGTCATCATTTATTTACAAGTTATCAACTGACCCAATTCCTTACTGGTTAAGAAAACTTCAGACGTTATCAGAGCAGGTTGATTGATTGATTGAGCAGATTTATGTTGGGTACAGAGACTTCTCGTGATTGTAGCGTCGCTAGCGAGGAAATTGTTGAACATGTGCTTCTTCTGTGTTCCATATTTGACAATGAAAGAAAGATCTTAAAACTTGCAATTAAATATATTAATATTATCTGGCTTGCAGATTTTCATCAGTTTACTTCTAAAAGAAATACCCTTGATTATTTCTCTAAATTCAATGTAAATTATTGTAATGCTTCGTAATTTTTCTAAAATTTTTCCTGTGCTGTTTATTTTTCTGTATTGTGTATCATACTTACTTCCTTAAGCCCCATGCGATACGTTGCGATACATTGAGAATTCTTTGTGTTTTTAATAAAAACAAACATAGGCTCAGTTTTTGTCTTACGGGAGTCAAACTTTTTGTAGTTTTATTTTTTCATTACGAGTATAAAACTTTCGCAAATATAAATCTGGGAAGAGCAAGACCGTATTAAAAGTTAAATTTCGTTGTCCAAATTATTTTTTTTCAATTCGAAATTACAAAAATACGAATATTTTCGTTATTGAAAATACTTCTGTAACTGGAAGCATATGTACTTTTAAGCCATGAAAAGGTGCGAATGTGTGTTTATGTAGCATATGTATGTATGCTACATAATGTATACATATATGTATATGTATATACATATATGTATACATATACATACATTCACACACTTTCGTGGCTTAAAAATATAAAGTAAACTTCTATATAACGTATACATAACTTAAAATATCTGAAGTTAATATTAAATTGGAATCAAAGCAATGCCATTATTCAACTATAATATCAATAATTGCAACCGTGCATAAGAGGTTGCATTAATAATTGCAACCGTGCATAAGAGGTTGCATTAATAATTGCAACCGTGCACAATATCTAAACCGATCAAAATTAAAATAAGAATTCATATTATATAATATTATATTATAGTAGAACAAACTCTGAAAATAAAAATGTGAAAGGGAAAATATACAAAATTATAAAAATTAAATCTCCTTTTACTGAAACTCCAATTCAGAACTTATAAGGTATATCTCCCACATTCTTAGCGTGCCTTCGTGGTGTAATGGTCAGCACACTGAGCCGGTATTTCAGAGGTCCGTGGTTCGATTCCCGGCGAAGGAATTGCATATTTTTCATGGTTCCTGCTTCCAAAAAAACCTAATGTCTCTACAGTGGCTCATCAGGGGAAAATGAAGTAAAGCTTCGTAAAAGAGGATTAATATGTTTCACTTTCCTGGTTCATTTGATATCAAAACCGGAAAAAGATTCAATTAAATTTTTATGACATTAAAATTCAAACTAGGTCCCCTAAAACCCTAGTCGCCCTTTAAAAAGGGGAGTATATAAGGTATATCTCCCACATTCTTAGCGTGCCTTCGTGGTGTAATGGTCAGCACACTGAGCCGGTATTTCAGAGATCCGTGGTTCGATTCCCGGCGAAGGCAATGCATATTTTTCATGGTTCCTGCTTCCAAAAAAATGCCTAATGTCTCTACAAACTCATCAGGGGAAAATGAATTAAAGCTTCGTAAAAGAGGATTAATATGTTTCACTTTCCTGGTTCATTTGATATCAAAACCGGAAAAAGATTCAATTAAATTTTTATGACATTAAAATTCATATAAAACCGACAAACTGAAACTCAAATGTACCAAAATTATATATATATATATAT
>KK117669.1:663756-714975 GCA_000611955.2 Stegodyphus mimosarum
TATTAGCTAATTATATAATATTATAATTAGTTTTTTTTTTAAATTTTTATATTACAGCTGGTAGTATTAGTCTCTTTCTTAATTATTTATTAGTCTATTATTGTCATCATTATCTATTTAGTAATGTAGTTATTAATTAAACTTTATTATGCCTATTAACAGTAAACATATTATTACTGTGATCTAATTTTCCACGCTATTATTAGTTGATTATATAACACTGTAACTAATCTTAATTACTACATCATAATTAGTGTGAATAAAAATACAATTTATTAATTACATAATAAAATAATTGGTCTCACTGTTATTTAATTATTAGTTTACTATTATTATCAATGTAATCTAACTCTTTTTATTTTTATCTAGCGAATCAAAGCTGGTTATTTGAATTAGCAAACACATGAGAGCTATCTAAGGGGAGGAATACCTTCGTGGAAGGCACACATGGGGAAGACCATGAATGCCAGTCCATTGGGCCAACCCATACGGCCAGCCCATTCGGCTGGGATCGAACTCCTAGCATTCAGCGTTTTTAACTATTCGGCCGCTGGTGGGGCAATACAGCAACTTAACGGTCAAAGTGGTAGTCGAAGTCACAAATTGACTGTACTAATTGAAAAAGGATACATAAGAAATTCATATTTGTAGCTTTTCAACATATTTTAAGTTTTAAGATAATATGATTCAAAATAAGAGTTTTAATGAAAGTGGGACAAATTAAACATTAATGAGGCGAACAACAATTCAAGTTTTAGAAATATTCTGTCAAATTTTCCCCCCAAATCACTTTAATTTCTAGTTTAAAAGTACAGGTGATGAGATGTCAGATGCCCTTCGTTGTCGAAGACAATGTTTAAAATGAAATGATACATAAAAACATGTGTAAAAAAACATGTGTTGGTACAGTTTTGTAAAATGTATCTTCTTCTGATTCAAAATTCATGTGAAATTCTTCCACTTCCTGTTAAGTGCGTTTCAATTTATTCAGTTGCATTTAAATCAATATAGGCAAACATAATTTCGCTTAACTAAATTTTTAAAAAAAGGAGAAAAAAGGGGGGAAAGGATAAAAAATGGAAAACTAATAGCATTTCAGTAGGAAAAGGAAAGATAGAAAACTAATCATACTGCTAATAAGTTCAACCATTTTCTTTTCTCTTCATTTTCACTTCCTTGTACGAAGTAAAAGAAGTATTGTAATCACGAAAATTCCGGTTATCAACTTTCAACGGAAAAACAATTGAATTACTTTTTTTTCTGTTACGCCTGTACGCATGGACAGACCCTTTATCCCAAAACGGACTGTAAATTGGATTAAAAATGGACTTTTTAGTCATGTCCCTCTGTACATACGTAGAAACGTGTACGTATCGAGCATAATTTGAAAACGATTAGCCATATATGGCTAATCATTTTCAAATTATGGGTTTTCTTATTTAATTCAAAAATGGGGTTTTCAAATTGGGGTTTTATTATTTAATTCCAATGTTCTACCTTAGAACCCCAAGAACACGTAAGAGTGTGAATGAATACGTAAGAAGTCTTCCGAACACGTAAGACTTAAGAAGGGTTAACTACCCTTTATTCCTCAGGATAAATACAATCAACTCCTAACTCGGAGTATACACAAAGCCTCCATTTGGGCTTGAACTTAAGTAATAATGAATTTAAACTAAACTAAGCTTAACTAAAGCTATTTGAAAGATATAGCCGAAGCTATCAGAATGCTAAGTAGTTGGTTCCTAAATATTAATTAAATCGGCGAAGCCAAGCAAGGGCCTAAAGTATGGCCGAGCGTGGTAGCTAGGCGAGAACGTAGCCAAAAGGCAAACACGCGTTAGTCAGGAAAATCAGACTCTCTCTCTCTCGAAGTCGGCGAAACATCGACTTAAATAGTGCTCTTACTCATTTGCATTCACTGCGTTTCTGAAATTACATTCTGGTAGGAAATTGTAAGCTGAAATTAGAATAAATAGGAAAGAGGCATAACTTAAAATAACTGTTAATAAACTTAGGATAAACCTTACAGAACGCTGAAATATTGCCTATGGGATTGCTAAAACATTTAGTTGTGCCCTTTCCTTTTTTATTGTAATAGGTTTCCAATTCCAGAAGTGTTTTAAGTGAGTAAAATATTCATGTTTTAGCAACATCATAAATTTTGGACAAACGACGAAATCTAGCATTTAATGCGGTCTCCCGGTTCCTGTGCTTATATTTGAAAAACTTTTATATTCGCTATAAAAAAATAAAAAATACGTCTTGTGACTGTTGTAAGACAAAAATTTACCAGAATATTTAATTTCAAAATTTGCAGTTTTTGATGACATTTTCCACTTGCCCTGTGAGATCGAAAGTTTAAGTGAAGCATAGCAAACAATATGTATAATTTAATAGGTCGTGCAAAGAAGTCATGTGGGGCCTACATCAGATATTTTTAAATGAATTTAAAGTAAGGGGAAAAGGGGGAACATCAAACATTTTATTTCAAACCGATTTATAATTTTGTGCAAATCTTTGCAAGCTTTGCAAACATACAAAAAATTAAAAAAACTTGTGTATAAAAAATAAAATTAGTATGCTATTTGTGCACCAAGAAAGGCAAAAGAAGAAAACCTAACTAAAATGCCGATATTTATAAAATTGTCTCAGTCGCTTGAAATTTTGGAATCCGATCTATTGCAATAGTCCCCCTGTCTCCAATAGATTAGACTTTAAAGGCTATTTGGAAATAAAATAATATCAGATGACCTGAACTGACGACGTTATGATCTTCTTACGATCCACTTGTATAGAAATTTTGTATTTATGTACTGTCGAATACTTGGTTCGTAATTCATTGAGATACCATCTGCTAAAAATCATTTGTAATTGCCTCAGGGAATAATATTTTTTGATGTGTCTGGCAAGTCAAATTTAATTAATATGCTTCTCTATTGGCCTACCAGCGGCCGAGCGGTAAAGTCGCTGAACACTGGTAGTTCGGTCCAAGGTTCGAATACCACGAACGGGCTGGTTGCATGGGCCGTTTCGTGGTTTTCCCCATCTATCTGTAACGTGTATACTAGCCAGTCTCCCTTAAAACGTCCTAAATGAAGGCATTCCTCCGGCACTTGAAGGCATAACCACAGATTATTTCACGATGTCTGAGATAGTGTAATATCATCCTTGCTAGGAATTCCCATCTAAATATTCTCAAAGCCCAATAGCACACCAACACTCAGTGCGCATTCATTGCACCGGCCTTAGAAACTTCGCTTTCTAGGCAACGCACTTTTATTGTATGCAACATACATCAGCGAATTTTACGCAGCATCACCGTGCAAGATGTTTACGGTACTTAAAGAGAAAACAGTTACCTCGATCTAAACTACAAACATCCGGTCGGCCACGTTCTCTCGAATTTTAATCTGAGTTGACATCACTTCGCTTGGTTTGTCCTTAGAACGGAGGCCTTCTCAAGGAGTTTACCCTTTTCCCCCAACACATAGCCCTCGAGGCTTTGCCGTAATCAAATAAAACAAACCAAACCAATCTTCTTTATTCAAATAGTTTGATATTATGTATAACATCAAACTATGCAAATAGAGATATATTCGTAGACATATTAAGACATATTCGAGAATCTCCTTTGGCATATATCTTCAACCGCCATATGTGAACAGCGTTAATTAAAATGGTAGTTGATTAAAACTGGTTGTTGTGGTGCTGAACGTTTGCCGCTGCTTAAAGAATACTATCTATCCATAACGTAGAAGGTGATTCGTGTTCATGAAAATGCTTTCGATAATTAATTTTATGCATAAAGAACTTATTTCTTGAACCGATTTAGTTCTGTTTGATACTCTTGGCTATAGTTCTAGCTCGAATTTTCTATGAAAGTAAAATTTTTCGCAGCATCGTCATGTCAGTTTTGTCTGCTTCTCTTGGATCGTTTTCCAAAGTCCGTTCAGTGCTCTTGGATGCCATTTTCCTAAGGCTCATTTTAACAATCCGAAAGTGCAGAAGTCTACAGGAGAAGCGTCAGGGGAGTTAATATGCATTTTATTAATTGGATACGTTTTATTCCTGTTTCTGATTCTTTCTTTACTAAATAAGCGGCAGTTGACCCTGACGTGTGACTAGAGGTTTACTCCATATGAAGCTCAACTTTATTGATATCCTTTCCATATAAGACTGGAATCACTTCTTTAAAAATTGGCTATAAATTCTTAAAATTTTCTGCTGATAGTACGGTGAATTAATTTTAGCTTTGAGACTTTTTTTGAGTTTTGATTTACTATTGTAATACAACTATCAACTCATGATGAAAAGACCTCCTGACAAGTATACAAGAGTGAGTTCTATGTAGTTGCAAAAGCAGATGGATAGAATTTCGAAAGTAAGGCCTGTTATCTCGCCACTTCTCATAATTAACTTTATTCATTAAAAACGCCAGAAGATATAAATAGAATTTTTGAGGAAAAGAAATATAATTTTACATAGCTTTAATATAAACTATTAACACAATTTTACCCAGTTTTATGCCGCCTAGACGGTACAGTGGGTAGGGAAGCCTACTGCCGTACCGAAGGGCCCGGGTTCGAATCCCGAAGAAGGCATGGGTGTTTGTAAATGCATAGTGTCTTTGCAGCATGTACACATTCTAAATATATGGCGAGCCGAAAGTCCTTTCGTGTGGTTTGGTGGTAAGGAAGAGGAGTAGAATGTCCCCGAACCTCCTCGGGGTACTCTTCCCTAAAATTGGGATGGAAAGTAGAAGCTCAACCTCCTTGACCCTCTGTCAACTATTCTTCCACGAAATTATATGCACAAGACTACAACAACAACCCAGTTTTATGCAAAATACTTCTCTTAAGTATGATGTAAAGTAGAAGATTTAATTGAAAAAATAAAATAGATTACAGTTAATCGCAACAGATTATACAAAAAAATTTGATAAATTCAAAAATATTCATTCCCCTCCAAAGCAGATTTGTTAACTGGTTGGTTACTTGATTATTTTAGAGCAAGTGAGAGCTATTTGCTTTAAGAGAATTTCATCGAAATCTTTTCGAAAAATCTTTTCTTTTTTCTGGCTCACATTCTTGTTACGCGTTGAAGAAATTAAGAAATCATACTTGCAGTCAGCTTTTTAATAGGGTTAGAATCAGGGTCAAATTACGAGTTTCGAGATATTATATAATCCCCCATTCATAAGCATGATGAAGAATAAGCGAAAGATGCGCAACGTTTTGTATTTTAGTTCACTAACATTTTGAAATTTCCTATGAAGTGGACACGTGTGCTGAAAATGCTTAAAGTAAACTGGGACTAATATCATTTTGAAGTCTCCCATAAAGCGGATAAATGTGCTGAAAATGGTTAAAGTAAATGTTAGGGATTAATATCATTAATGAGATTTTCGTTAACATTTTAAGATGTTCCATGAAAGGGAAACATGAGCTGAAGACGGTTGAAACAAGCTTTATGTATTAATATCATTAACGGATCTTCACTGCGGACAAACGTGCTGAAAGCGGTTGAAGTAAACATTAAGGATTTATAGCCTTTTGGAGTTTTTCACGAAGGAGACAAATGTGCCGAAAACAGTGGAAGAATGTTAAAGGAATTAGCATTATATCAGTGGTTTTCAATTAGTTTGTGGCCTACACTCATTTCATCATTGCTAGAAGAGCATCCCCCTCTTTTTTTTTCCGAAATTCGAAACAGATATATATATTTATTTAGATGTAAATTATTTCTAATGTGTTTTATAAATTTAGTAAAAAAAGTATAAAAAATACCGATAAATATCAAATTTTGAATTAAAGCAGCTTTTTATGTTCATAAACTAAAATTAAATACTTAACAGCTAAATAAAAGCCTGACCACATTCTCTTCTGAAACTAATAAATCCCTCCCTCTCCTTCTGTTCAGAACCATATTTTATATCATGCAAATTTAGAAAACTTAAAAGTTATTTTCATGAACAACATACACATATTAAATTTCAGATTATCTACTCCTTGATTAGAGTTGCTCCTGCTTCGGGCTAATAATATATCGAGAAATATTTTCCCTTTCTTTTTTTTTATAATTTTTAAGCAAATGCAGAAAGATACTTTTAAGTAAAAAAAAATCTTGACAGCATGCAAGGAACCGCTGTAAATAAAGTAAAAGAACAAAAACAAAAAAAGAAGTTCCAGATGGTCATATTTCCCTCCATCTGAATGCCAAGAGAATTCAGAAATTCCCCGCATCCAATCGAGAAGCGCTTTCGCAATCGACTCCGATTCCTGATTTGGGTGACTGTTAATTTATCCATGCCGTCACGAACGCGAATATCTTCACACGCCAATCGCTCTCGGCTCGCAGTGTCCTAAACCGGTAGCCGCCAGGCGGCGACACCATCTCTCGGCGGGGCGCAGGGGGAGGGCGATGCCATATGAGAGGGACCGCTCCAGCCCCTCACAACTCACACTCCTCTCTGCAGCCGACTCGATCAAACGATCCGTCCATCCATAACTACCGTCCTTAAGTATTATACTCTTCATCATTATGAGATCCTTAACCGTGTGCCTGTTGGTAGGTCTGCTGGCCGGAGCTTTGGCCGCACCGAGGCTGAGGAGACAAGCCGATGGAGAGAAGTCACCTGAAGTAGAGGCTGAAAAGAAACAAGAGGCCATACCGCAAGCTGAACAACCCATCCAACCTGAAGAACCTATTCAAGAGAAAAAACCCGCCGGTGAGTAGTTATGTACCATAATCACAACTGTCGGATTTATATAAGTGACCTGTGCATTGCTTCAGAATGTTTAAACAATTTCTGGTTAATGCAAATGAATGTGACTACATTTTAAATTGCAAATTTATAATTGTAATATCTAGGTCTAGCTTTAGCACTAAAGGTAAACCATTAATTTTATACTAATAATTTAGATAATCGTATAGTTGTTAAAATATCATATCTCTAAAGTGTATCTGACACAAAAATTCTAAACTGAAATGAAGCAACTCTCATTCTTAAAAAAGGCGACCCGAGTTCTTTCTTATCCTCTTTCTTTATCACACTGTGTACTTATTTTTACAAATGGATGTATGTAATATAACGCGGCAGTGAATGAATGTAAAATGAATAAAATTAAAATTCAGATATTATATCAAGCTTAGCCGCTGAAATTTTTTCATGTGCTATTAACATATCCTGACGAAATAAAAAAAATAATGCATTCTTTCTACATTGAATGTTACAGGATGGTTTAAATATGAGCTTTATATGTTCGTTAAAAAATATTAAAAGGAAAGTGTTGCTAAATTTTACAAAATTTTAAATTTTGCTTTCTTGAAATACCGCAGCTCTCCCACAAAGAGTGATTTCTTTTATGCGGAATATATTTACTGTGTAAATGAGAGTCAAGCATGTTAACTAAAACATGTATATTTTCTTAAGCTTTTCTAGCTGTTTTTATAAAATATTAAGACGATCTATAATACGTGTATGAACAGTAATCCGAATGGAGATATCCGAGTGAATGCCTCCATTGGTATGATTTCTTTACGCTTAAGATTTTAAAAAGAATTTTAAACGAAATAAATTCAGACTTTTATTAAAGAGACGTTAATTTCTATTACGGACATCGTATTTAGTTATACGTATTCTTCAATCCATTTTACGTTTATTTAAAAAGACAATTTTTACCTTGCATGATAACCAATGAAATGTTTGAAATATTTCAGTGTCTGCTTTTAAAAGTGCTTCAAATCTCTAAATGTTCCGAAAGTGTAAAATTTCCATTCATTGTTCGTATCTTAGTATGATTTATTTTTCGTGTTTTAGTTTATTCTATCAGAGTAAAGAATTTATTTTAACCATTTGAAAGATAAATTCTGTAAATACGCTTATCTTTCATTCACTGTGTATGAAATAAACGGTATGTATACTTCGCATGAAATAATTGGAAAGTGTCTTTTACTACTTGAATGTAAAAAATTTACGAAAGCTTACTACTTTCCTAACTCCTTTTGTACTGCTCTTTAGTATACTAAAATGTTGTGAAATAAATTCAGCTCCTGTAAATTCGGCTCACCTTTCTTGTCAGAGCAAAACTCGTTGATCTAAGTTCGTTGGATTTTGTGAGAGCGAAGACCATTTCATAATTTAGCTTTAGAGCAGTTGCACAGAGATGTAGCAATGGACTTTTGTCGTACTATCAAGGATGATCTTCATAAATAAGTAAGCCTGAAAAAGCAATCTTCAAATGAAGTAAATTCGAAGGTTTTATTAGTTTGAGTACTTTATTTAAAGTATTTTTTTAAAGAATTTTAGTGTTTCTTTATTTAAAACATCCTTAGTTCGTGTGGTTTACGCGTATGCATCCTGGTTTCGATTTATTATGTCATTTCCAATTTTATATTTCGGTTTGCTAATTCTCTTATGATGATAACTTTCGTTTTAATAGAAAGCAACGTAATTGTTTCAATCTTCAGAAATCTATTTTCGAATAACATTTATAAAATTTCTAACAAACGTGAATAGTAATATTATTTCATTGATGTTTTTTGTGTATTGCGTAGTAATGAAATACCAGGTTTGATCTGCAGTGATTAGCAAACATTTCTCAATTCGGTCTTCTTGACCGAAATTAAAGAGGAAAATACTGAAGGTAGAAAATAGACTACTGACAGCATTATCTTCCATCATCACACATGAAGCATAAAAATTATTTTCCCTGATAGGAATGATGAAGGTTGATATCCCTGTGTTGTTTGTTTTCTTCGAAGGTTTTAGGAAATTATTGCGCAACGAGTAAAATTCTGTTAAAATTTCACAATATTTCCATTTTCATAAATAAAAGAAGCTAATAAAATGAAGAGTGGAAATAACTTCGAAATGAATTTTATTTAAAATATATTGCGTAAAGTGAAATCAACTTTTTTTGACTAGTGTAAAAATGGCTGAAACTAATGAAATTTAGCTAACTCTGCTTCAGATGTTTCAATGATAATCTAATTCGATGAATATACCATATAGTTATAAGAAGGATTTAACGAAAACTTCATTAGATGTAATTCGAAACTTAGTATTTAGAATTCAAATCTACGTCTAAAATAAAAATCAAAAGAATATATTTTTTTTAATTATCTTCCTCCTTTCCGTTTAATGGGATGCTTCCATTTATTCGGTACTAAATGAAATATCTAATCTGATGAGAACAGTAGTTACTGACAGAATGATTTTTGTTCAGTTTTAAAATGACTTTTGTCAGGTACGTAAATTGTTCTACCGTTATAGCAATAAGCAAATTCTGCTTTTCTCAAAGTGACTCTTTGTAACTGATACAGATTTAATGCAGGTTTGATGCAGTGGTTTATAATTACATATTCAGACCATAAGTCGCATAATCTGTCATTTTAAAAGAATAAATTCTTTTACTTAAAAAATTAATTTTATAGCAGCAAGCCATCAATGTTGCTAAAGCTGTAAATAATAACAGCTGCCTTTAAAAAAACTGTTTCAAAACTCTCAAATATTAAAAATAAAGAAATGCGATTAGAAAGTTTTTTTCATTAAGTTCGAAGGTTGCAGAATAGCATGTACATTTTTAGGCAGATTTTAAAATGCATGTCAGAAATTCTGCCATATCTAAACGGACACTTTGTCACAGTTAGTTTTACTGATAGTTGTACAACTGGCGTACAGAAAGAAGTCGATGTACTAAAAGAATTTGCTAAATATTGGAACCAAAATCGCTTTTTCGACTTTAATCAGATATTTCTGATATATTTTCAAGTAAATTAAAAGATAGAACTCTAGGTGTTCGTGATGCCATTTCGGTTAAACAAAATAATATTAACTGTTGAGATTTTTTCGCATTTTTTTCCGATTTGCAGCTTAAATGTGAGTCTCGAAAATTTTCATTGGAGGTACTTAACTGAAAGAGACCGTTGCGATTAGATCGCTGAAGTCCGATCAAGTAATTTAGTTTCCAGTAGCTGCTTTCATGTGAATCCGCTTTCGTTTATTATTGCCCCAAACTGAATTTCATATTTTTAATTAAAGATTATATTTCGAGAGTATATTTTCTTTTTTGTCGCCGTTAAAATGCTTGCACAAGCCATAGGTCTGAAACAAATTTATTTGAATTAGATCTATGGTTAACAGAAAATGTTTGTCATTATTTAACTGAGTTATTTCTGTACGTGAAAGATTTAAAAAAAGGAAAAAGAATCTGAAAAGCTTTAGATTTTAACAGTCGCCCATAAGGGTGTGTACTCTTTTTTATCTTTTTAGCTTTATTATTCAGCATCGTTTTCTTCGCATTTACGCTATATACAACTCAACAACAAAATTCCAAGAATTTGAAAAGCTGCGTAGCAATCTATGTTTAAAATTCTCGATGCAGGGTTAAGTGTTGGCGCAAATTTATAAATTTATTAAATTTTTACGTTTTGTGTATTATTAAATAGTATGTAAATCTCAATTCAACAACAAAATCGCAAAATATTTAAAAACAGCATAACTTTAGAATTTTCGATAGGCAGTCTCGCGCGATGGAGATAAAAATGTTTTATTCCTTACAGTGTTGCCACTGCTCTCTTTCACATAGCTGAGTTTGTTAATCAAAAATTTGTTAAAGTTTTGCAAATTTGAAATAGATAATAAAACATATTCACAATTCGGACTTTCAGGAGTGCATATTTTCAGGTGGAGTACTACGTTATTCAAAATTTGATGGCTTGTTGTTTTTTTCGCAGTACGAGGAACATATATACATACATGCAAATTCTTCGTGGTTTAATTTCTTTAAAAATAATACAGCACGATAATATTTGATGACAACAATATAAAAAGTGATTCGCCGTCTATAGTGAACAGACGCAAAATCCTACTTCGAGAATAATATCCCTTTTCGGGCTAAAACAGTGGTTTGGTCAGCAAATGGAAATGTCTCATATAATTTCTCTTAAATTATACTTAGAATGATTCTGTTATTATCGTTCACATTTATCTGGGAATTATTGAATATTTCTATAGTTTTTTTCCTTAATTTTAAAAGTTCAAAATTTAATTAAGGCTTTTAACAAGAGTTTTGACTAATTTTGCTTTGTCTTTTAATTTTAATACTTAATTCGTAACTATCACATAATGGTAACAAATGCTTTTCAACATGATCTTATCACATAGCAGTTGGTTTTATTCTTTTTGAGTATAAATATTATTATTTGTACAATAATTTATTAAGATACGTGTTGTATCATTTTTATGAGTGGTTTTTCAAGAAGCTTAATCAAATAAATATTATAACTGAATAATTGGCTAATATTTTTCCGAAGAACAATTGTATATAATTGTATACAACCACTATTGAAATTTCTATTTCGATTAATATAACTTAAAGCAACAGAGATTTATTTTGAATAAATATTTCCATGCGAAATGCCTTCTGATTGCAATTCGTTAGCAATTAATCAAAAAATAGATTCTTTGAAAATTAATATACATGTATCAGGTATACCAGAGTTTTCACTTGTACCCCCTTAAAAAATTATCGCCGTATCAGAATTTTAAAATTCATATTAGCAATTCCTCCATTTCATAATGTAACATTAAAATAATAATACATGCTGATTCATAGTAACTAATAATAATGTAAGTAATAGAGTCTGCAATTAAAATTTTGAGATACTTTTGAAGCTTATCAATTTTTTGACCGACTTGATGTAATTTTAAAGTTACATCAGTGCTCTATGTTCAATAATGTAAAGTGACAAAATATAGTTAAAATGAAATTTTGTTATAAATAAACCTCTTATTTGCAATATTAATTAAAATAAATTAATCTTGTCGGCATAGCTTACGATCAGATTTACTAAGTGCATGAAGAATCGTAGATATAAGGAATTTTCAGCTCTCGAGGTGTAACTGGTGGAACGTCCGCTAGCAATCCGAAGATCCGAAGTTTGAATCTCATAGAGAGCGTAGTTGATATCTCAATTCCTAATAGCTCTTAGTGGCACCTAACAAAAACAATGGTGGAAAATAATTTGCCCCCACGTGTATTTTGCTCACTGGGTCTCATTTCCCGCTCGCCAGTTGTCTTTCAAGTGAGGCAGAACGTAAAGAATCTTTGCCATCTTCTCTACATGTTCTTGAGATATAACTTGTGTCACGTCCAATTACCAATCGGAAGATCAGGAGTCCGAATCCTGGGAAAATATCGCTAATTTTTTCAGTTTTTCGCTACGAAAAAAGTGTCATTTCTACATGAGTATTTATACAAATTATGAGATGTATGGCAGACATCACTGTATAATGTGAACTTATCGGTCTTCTAATATATCCCCCCAGTACTATTCCAACTTGGATTGAGGCATCTCACTGGATGGTGCATGATGCCCTCTTACATTATCACAAAACTCTCATGAAATGTTTGGAGCCTTTACACATTTCTCGAGAAACGAACTTATTGTAATAGCAATCTTCTGCAAGATCGTATTTGGCAGTTATCTTAGACTCCGAAAATCTTCGATGATAGTAAAGCTGAAGTGCTGAGGGTGAATTGATGTACTTGCTTAAGATAAAAAAGTCAAGGAAGACGCTAAATTAAAATAAAATTAATATTAAAGTGATAAAGGGCAAATTTGGGGATTTTTCGCAAATCTGTCGCAATGGTACTAGGCACCAATATGACATTTTTGTTGAATATCATTCTTATTTGGTTCCAGAGGTGATACCCGAGATTCTTGCCCCATCTTCTTTAACAATCAACCTCTGGAGGAGGTTTATGAGCACATTATGTAGAATAATATAATACTATCGCCCTTTCCCAAAGAGTAATAGTAATACTTAGCAGAATTCAAGACATCATTATGTATTATATATACCTCGCTTTACTGTTCCATTAAATATTTCCTGACACTGAAGGGTCCTGGACGAAAAAAAAAACAGTCCTTGACATCTTTCACCTGGTGTAGGAAAAGTCCCCTCTCTATCATTAGAGGCTTTTTGAAATGTTACCGAATGTTCCATCTTCCTGTGATTCTCGGAAGATGTCCTCGACCCAAATGCCCCGTCCTGTAATAGTTTGCCATTGAAAGCGTTGTTTCTACCTTGTTGACATCAACTTAGCTAATTCGTGACCTCCAGAAGCACTTGTTATTCAAATTAACTTTCTTCTCTACGGAAAGATGATGCTAGGAAAATGATTGTCAGACCTTTTAACTCTCTCTTTCTACTCACGTACCCTTCCGTTTCGTAATTACACTGCTTATTATCTGTGGGTCACGTTTAAAAAGGAATATCCCATCTACTTAGAGAATAATAAAGATTATGAATAATTATATCTGTTTGACAGCTTGTGCTATGCAGAAATGAAAAATGTTTACTTTGGGTTAAAAGGCTATAATTTCAGATTATTTCTCCCTCAGGAATTTTAGGAATTCAAAATAGGACGCATTTCATTCGCATGGAATAATAAATTCTCTTCATTAGCTTTTGTTTGCGTATCTTCATTTCTTAGTTTAAAATGTCTTTATAAATATTTTCATTAATGATTTCCAAACGTTTTCCTGGTTTTAGTTTATAAAAGTTGTTTTGTATTTGATAACGGACGGATATTTTTGTAAAAATTCTGAATTTGTTTTAAAGAGAAAATTAATAAATAAGTAAGTAGAAAAATAAAATACCTGGAAGTATTCATATTTTAACGTCGCTTAAAAGGACTTTAATATAGTTTAACAGTAGAGATTACGAACAGAGATTGCTCAAGTGGAATAACGAAACATTTATCGGAAACTGGATAAATATACATTTATCTTAACAAGCGAACGTTAGATATCTTTTGTACATTTGAAAAGTGAAAAAATGTGAAACTTAATTCTATAAAAGTATTTAATGCTTTTAATTAGGCATATCATAAACTAAATACATTTTCATTTAAAGGAATTAGAATTTATTGCTTTTAAATAGTTTTGCTTGTTAATTAATACCCTACAGATTAAATTAAATTTAAAAAATCTTACATTTTGCTAAATGGCAACATACTCGAATGAAAAGTGAAACAACGCATTGAAACAACACGTGCCTTCGTTGTGTAACTAGATAGCAGATCCGTCTAGCAGTCGGGAGTTCCGGTTTTCGAAACTCGGCGAGAGCGCTGCACATTTTTCATGTCTATCATCGATAAACTAATGACCTTACAACGGGTACCCGAACTAAAAGATGGGCGATAATTCATCACCACCAGGATTTGGGTCCCTTCATCTTCAGTCTTCCTTCAAAAGGGGGAGTATATAAGGTATTTTGTCCCTGCTTACCGCGAGCCTTTGTCGTGTCAATGCATAGCACATCCGGCTAGCAATCAAGCAGTCTGATATTCGAACCTCGGCGAGGTCATTCCAGAGTTCTTCACTTTTCTGGCATCGAAAAATTCTAAAAAGGCTCTACGAATTGTAACCTTACTAAAAGATAGTAGACGATAATTCATCACCACCAGAATTTTGAGATTAGATCCCCTCATCTACAGTCGCCCATTAAAAGGGGGAGTATATGAGGTATATTAAAGGGGGAGTATATGAGGGGGAGTATATGAGGTTTTCTCTCTTTCTGAGAATAAACTTAAACAACTTAATGAAGTTTTGTAAATTTCCACTACGCTCAAGAATATGTAATGCTTACACAAATAGAAGTATAACCCATTGCTTAATATAAGTGCAGCAAAAACGAAAAGAAAATTACATGTTATTTTAAATGCATATGCAAATAAAAATTAATTTAATTTTTTATTTCAGTTAAAAAATTCACAGTCTTGTTTTTTGAGAAAAATTGTGTTGTGTCGTACGGAAAAGATCCAAATAATTTCGGTCTTCTGAAAGACAGTCGCTTTTAAGAACATGTCTATTATTGAACGACAGGGAGTCATTAATCATGTTCTGCGAAACACTGGTCACTTTTGGAAGTGACCTTCTTAGAAATGGGAGAGATTTCATTGCAACTGCATTTTTGGACTGTCCGAGTAGTCTGCGGTCTTGGTTATACCGGCAATTAATCTGAAATTTGTTCTAAATTATTGGTAATACATAAAACCTGCCTGGAAGGATATGATATTTTAATAAAGAAACTGTTAACATTATTAGCCATGATGGTTCATTATTAGCCATGATTTTCGAGTGCATTATAAATAATATTAAATTAAGAAATACTTTTAGTGCCCTCTGTGTTTCTTTTATTGGGTGACTTTAAGATATATTTTATAAATTTAGCTGCAAATTAAAAGGGTTCTTTATTTTCCTGTCAAATTTCAGTATTGCTGAAGTATTTCAAGTAAGCTTTCTGAGTATTGCTGAAATATTTTAGTAAGCCTGAATGAGTTTCAGGCTTTCAGTCTATTTCAGTATTCAGTAGCCCATGAAAAATATTTCATAAAAATTTAGCAATTCTTATGAAATGTTTCGTAGTAATATGATATTAAACATCTGTGTTTTCTATTTTTAGAAGTACGTTCATTATTGTATTATTACCTATTCCAGTAATTGATACTTCCAAATTCTATTCTCTTTATTACACCGCCGTTAATGCTTTCATTTTCATTATTTTATTAATTCTATTGTTCAGTAAGAAGTCTCTATTATTAATTATATTGTATCACTACATAAAATAAAAAAAAAAAAACACTAAAATAAAATAAAATATTGGCATTTCACTGTTGAAATTTCTGAGGTAGCAGAAATGTTATGTAATAATTTGCTTAATTATCTTAACAGCGCCCAAAGATTAATGTTGACTTAAGCATGCTTATGTTCCAGTCCATGTATTGAAATCAATGGAGTGACAATAATTAAAAAGGAAATTAATAGATAACTATTCCCATACATCATTTTCTCATTTTACTGACTCAACTCCCACTATCTAAATTCACAAATAATTCGTAATCTATTTCGGAATCCAGCAGATCGTTAATACTTTTGAGAATATATCTTTAAAAATTCAAGCGAATAAATACATATCACTGAATAATATTCAAAGGCATCCAAAACAAAAACAACGAATTGTTAATAACAATGATACGCTGGACACAAATATGAACGTGGTTATGTATTCGATCAAAGTATGATGCTGTGGTCATGGACTGCAAATTGTTTCATCTGGTGTCGAAGACTGTTTTTGTTTAGTTATTTCTTGTAAATAATATAAATGTTAGGTCGTGTTGCTTACTTTGTAGAGATTAGAATTTTTTAAGCCTGGATAAAGTAAAGTAAAACGTCCGCAGTGCCCTCGCTGCGATTTGAAATCTTAACCTTCTGATTGCCAGCCAAACGGGCTTTCCAGGTACACCACGAAGACAAGCGGTAAGAAGAGAGAAAATACCTTACATTTTAACTGACAAATTTGGTACCAAAATTAAGCCATTAAAATTCTTTTTATTAATTATTATTCTTTAATTAGACTTTACCTGAGAAATGCAATTAAATTTTTAAATTTAATATCATTTTTTATCTAAATCGCCATAAAGTTTACTCTTAAATGAATTCTGCATCAAAGCCATAAATTAAAATGTATTTTAATGGGGTTAATAAATATTAAAATCTACCTATTGAAAATATATTTATAAGTTTTTCTCGGGTAATAAGCTATACTAAAACTTAATTTAAGGAACATAACTTTAGTATTTATCACGAGTTATAATAGTATACGTTTGTTATAAATCTTTGAATCACATATATTTTGGCTCTTAGACTACACATAGAAGGCTGAAAATCTAGGAAAACACCATGTTTCCAATCTTCTTTCGAAGATGCTTTTTTTTTAAATATATTCTTGTCTGAAATAACTAAAGTTCTCTTTTGTTCAATTTCAGAAGAGGTTAAAGCCGAAGAAGTTAAACCTGTAGAGGAAGTAAAAGCAGAAGAATTAAAACCTGCAGAAGAAGTGAAAGTCGAAGAAGCCGAACCCAAACCTGCAGAGAACGTAAAAGTTGAAGAAGTGAAAGCAGAAGAGTCAAAACCTGCAGAGGAAGTGAAAGAAGAAGCATCAGCTCGTGAAGAAGTTCAAGAAGAACAGGAAATAAAGAAAGTTGAAGAGAAGGAGCAACAGGAGCAGGAAGTACAATCTCAACAGCAAGAGCAAGTAAAATCTGAGCAACAAGAGGAAGTGAAAGAACAGCAACAGAGCCAAGAGCCTCAGGTTGAAGTAAAAGCACAAGAACAAGACGAGGCACAAAAAGAAGATTCTGTAAGGGATGTTGTTCAAGATGAAATCCAGAAAGAACAAGAAAAACAAAAAGAAGAACAGGTGAAAATTAATATTAATTTTATGATAATTAAGAATAACACTCGTGGATTTGGCTAGCATCTATATTAAAAATGATCGTAGTTAAAATTATAGTATTTATTTAAAAACATAATGTAAATTTAACACAAAAATTCATGCTTTCTGGTGACCCTAACCACTATGCATTATTTACGTACAAGCAACATTTTTAAAAAGAAATGTTTAAAAACTTGGGATGTCTTTATTAAACTGTGAAAAACGTTATTGAAAGAATCTGATATGTGGTACATTCACTACCTGCATTATTAGCAAAATTTTGCACCACCATCAAATGATGCTCGCAAACGATAATCACTATTTATCCCATAATTTGAAAATAAGCTTATTCGATATTACAGCTTTAAATTTCAGTTTATTAGATGAATAATTATACTTGGAGATTTTTAAGGTAGAATAAATCTTTTATTAACCCCCCCCCCCGAAAAAGAATTCCTTGAATTTCTTTAAGTATCGCTCAGAAATTCACCAACTAAACGAAATATGCTGTGAGTGGCGTCATAGGCTGCAACATATGCATCTTCTTATAAATAAAAATATTTTACTAAGCTTCGATTAACAATTACAATTTATTTCAATGAATTCGTATGCTACTGATGATAAATCCGCATTAATTATACTTTCCTAATTAGTTTATATTACCTTTATTTAGTAAATTTATCGGCATTTAAATACAGAATTTTTGAAAGGGGGGTTTTAGTTAGCTTGAGTTTTTATTTACTTTAAATTTCCTTAACTTCAAATTGTATCAATTGGAATTATTTCATTAATCTTCTAAATGTTTGGATTTTAATTTAAATTTTAGAAAATCTATACTAAGTAATCTATTTCTAAAATTTCGTTCAAATATTGTTAACCATTTTCAGCTTCTTTCTAATAAATGTAAAAAAAATCAGATGCTTTATTTGTAATATCATTCATTGAAAATTCAATGCACGTTGTAATTTTCATAGAATGATTCTTTAGATATAAAAGTCTTTGGCTTCAGAAGCCTTCAAAACTTTCTACCTCTGTAAAAATTTTAAATTGATTGTTACAAAGTTCTTTTTTATGCAATAATTAGAGTAATTTCTTTTAGTGAATGCTTGGGGAGACACAGAGGAAAAAAAACCTAATGAATAATAAATGTTTAGAGTATATAAAAAAAACTTTTAAATTACATATGAGATCAAAGTCAAAAGGACAGCGTAGAAAAAAGAAGTTGCTTACAAGAAAAAAAATTGTGTAAAAATAGAAATTATTTTTTCTCTTTTATTTTCCTATTTTTTTCTTAATTAATGAAGGAGAAAGACTAGACTGGTTTTTACGCAACGTAATTTGAGAAGCAAGATACATTTAGAAAGTCACATCGTAAAAAAAAGATAAAATGATAGATAAAAAAGATAGATAAAAGATAGCAAAAAAAATAAAAATCATGAATTTTTTTAATTAGTTAATCCATATTGTAGCTTTTGAAGGCTGTATACCAAAGAACGAATAATTTTTTTATTTAAGATTTTACTTCATAAATATATTAAAATATTTCATATGTAAGTTTGTTTCACTGTTAATTAAACATGAGAAATTATTCACTTTAGTGGTTAATAGCAAAAATGGCGTATGTAAAAGAAAAGCCCCATTATTATAGGTCCACATGTGACTTAAGAATAATAGCTCTCCGTAGTAAATTCAAAAAACATTCTCTGAACACTGAATCGCAGAAATGTATCTACGAGCCTAAATAGTGTATTTTTATTTCTTTTCAACTGAATATCGAAAGATCACTTTGATTTTGTGCAAACTGCAAATTTTAGTTTGATAAAGAAGTCACAATAGTTTGAACCATTACAAATTATTATTTGTGGAGCACTATAAAGCATTTTTAAAAGTAATGTTTGACTTTATAGAAGAAAGAAGGCCTGGCTTTAAAATTCTCCCTTTTTAACTATATTACTAATTAATGGAGAAAATTATTACTAATTAATATAATAGAATTATTACTAATTAATGGATGTTTTATAGTGTGGAGCACTATAAAGCATTTTTAAAAGTAATGTTTGACTTTATAGAAGAAAGAAGGCCTGGCTTTAAAATTCTCCCTTTTTAACTATATTACTACTTCACTGGGTAAGCTGTATTTTCAGTATCATGGAATTTAAAACTCACTGTTATGAAGAATGAATAATTAAGTCATAAAATGCATAATTGAAGCATTTATTAAGAGTTAATAATATATACGAAAAATGATTTGGATTAAATGTATTTGCTGCTTATCAAAAAGACAAAATTGTTTATAAATTTAGCAACCACTGATTTCTCCCTACTAAATTAACAAATCGCTTATTATCTGTCTCTGAACGCATATGTTCTAACTCAAGACCTGTTATTTAAATTAACCTTCTCCGGGTTAATTTAAATAATAGCTTAGTTTAAATAATAGGTTAATTCAGACACCGATCAACATTCAAGAGGTGTTTTAGTTGTGTTTACTTGCCTTGAAGCTAAACTAATAAACAATCACAATTCACGAAGAGCTGGCATAAGACATAAAGCGAACGCACAAAGTATAAGGCAACGTGGCATAATCAATAACTGCAAATTATTTTAACAGCTACCTCTGTAATTGCGCTGTATATCTTCGTTCGTGTTCCTTTTAGTTACATACTTCTGAAATGAGTGACGTGTCTTCTTGAAAATTAGAACAAGAAATACAGACCAGTGTCAAATTCAAGATAAATTTACTGGTAAAGTTTTATTTACCACCTCAGATATCTTTAAACAATTTAAGCAATCTAAAAACCTCATTGATACATGTGGGCTGCCGAGTGTAATCCGCATGCATTGGAGATGTTTCAAGAACTTAAGGCATTCTTTTTCATTTTAAAAATTCCGTGAAACAAAGAATCTTCCATTTTTTGTGTGTGGGAACAAAATGTCTAAATTGTTATATCTCACACAGTTGGCCACTGCATCTGTCTCATTTTTGTTTACCAATATCTTAATGCAGGCTGAAGTCCAGAAAGAGGAAGTTAAAGCTGAAGAACCAGAACTCGAGAAGCAGGCTTTGGAATCTAACCAAGAACAGCAAGAAATCGGAGAGCACATTGAGGTGGCAGGACGTAGCGCTGATGACGAAGAATTAAAGGTGTCCTCTGAAGTACCAAAAGTCGAAGAACCAAAACCTGAGGAACCAAAGTCCGAATCTCCAAAAGAAGAAGTGAAAGCTGAAGAACCGAAAGTCGAGGAAGCAAAGGTTGAAGAACACAAAGCTGAAGAAGGTAAGTGTAGCGCTTTTTCCTTTTATATTGCGATTGCAACTTAATTGACTCCTGCAAAGGTTGCTTGATTAAATGTTTTGGAAAATAATCAGCAACAAGCTTTTGTTTCGCATACTTAACGCATTTAACCTTTACCTCAAGGCGTATAACTAAAAGTATGCATCAAGTCTTATACTTTTGAGGAAATCTTAGAAAGGAGAGAGAAACTGCTTTTGTAATGCTTTTTCCTGCAGTCGCACCGTTAATGCTCTAATTAAAATATAACACTGGTTACCATCAAACAGGAGAATTTAAGGAATAACGATTGGTTTCCCCAAGCCTGATATTTCATCCTAAAAGACGTAGCTGAAATAAATATCCTGAAATCATTTTGAACTGTCTGAAATTTTACACGGCTGAAAAATTATGTTAAAGAAACTGGAACTGTTATAAAGAATTTATTTCGATATTGCCACACATATAAACAGGATCCAGATTGCTTCGTCTGTAGATTTTTAGAAATGTCATGTATGGAATACAATTTCTAATTCTGGATACAAAACATCCGTTTTAAAGTAAGTTATGATTTATGCATTATAACAGCAAGTCAGGATCTGAACGAAAATTTTTCTCAAAGCTAATATGAACATAGTCGTTTAATACAGGAAAAGATGCACACGAGCCATAAATCATTCTGACACTTTCATAGAAAGATTTATTTGGCAAGATAAGACCGTATGGAATAAAAGTCAATTTAAAGTAGTTTATGTAATTATTTCTTCATCATCGTGAAAGTAGATGTGTCCAAGCTAGAAATAAGAACTAATCATAATGCTATTACTTGCTCAAGGACTCGAAAGTTTTCTATCGGCAACATACCAAAAAGATAGCAAAACTTAGTTCTATGCACCGACCATCCAGAATTGGGAGTCCACGCTAAATAGTGTTCTTCTTTTCCCTTCAGCATCATTAACCCAACTAAGCAGCATCTTTAGCACATTAAACTTTGCATCACCCGGATATGGTTGACGTATAAGCTATTAGAGAGGTTCAGTAACCTATATCTCGGTGTCAGTATTTTCATCTAATTACTGAATATCTTTCAAAGCAGTTGTAAAATCTCATAATAATAAGTACATATACCACTTTGAGTAATTTATTCATAAAAGGAGTACTTAGAAAAGTTTTTATAATATTATTGGAATAATTTAGAGAACGCTGTCCTATTTTATGGAAGATTCAATTAATTTAGTAAGCACCAAATTCTGTTCCATTTCCTTTTATGTTTTAGTCTGCTTCTTTTACAGCAAATATATTCATTTGTACATTCATTCTTCTAACTGTTTTTCTTTCGTGATTGTCAAACTGTGTGTTTTGCTCCAGCGCAGTTTTCCAATGCTCTTATGGTTAAAAGTTATCCTCAAACTTTTGATTTGTTATAGCTGATATAGAATGCATATACTGAGAGCAGAACTGATAACAGTTAAATGAAGGGCTAATTTGCAACATTATTTTATCTCGTATGGTTGCTTTCAAACAAAGCATTTGATCTCTGTTACTTAACACTGCATTTTAATTTACGATATTTGATAATGATTAATTATTTAAAATTTGGAGTTCAAACTAGGGATTATAGCGAGCCATAAATTTATTCCCCATGGGAAGCATACTGACACCCTATTATACATTCTTCCCAATGTATAATAGGGTGTCAGTTCTCAGAGAGCAAAAGAGGTTATTATTCATCAAATTTACTGTTCTTTGAAATACTAAAGCTGCATGTGAAGTTAGTTGAGTTTTACGCAGCTAAATACGAATATGTCATATAATATTAATAGATAAAAGTCAAAATTTTGAAACCTACGTTTGGAACGTAGAACTGAAATGTATTACTTTCACTTTTTGTAAAGTTTTTTTTTGTTTGCTTATACTGCTTGTATTTTTGTGTGTATATTAACTGTGCATTATTAAACCAGATAAAACACAGTTGTGTGATCTAGGATCCTTTACAACATTGAAACAATACATCATAAGATATGTTAATCTTAATGTTATAACTATTGCAACTCATAGAAATTTAAGAATATTTGCACTTAAATAAACTTTTAACGAATCTTCGTCTTCTCCATACGTAATATTGCACTCAGTACTGGCAGAAAGGTAAAGCAGCTAAATACTGGTATTTAAACTTAAATTCGATTCAGTTCCAAGCGAATAGGCTAGCTGCATGGCTACCTTTCGTGATTTTTCCCGTGTGTAACGAGGAAACGAGCCAGTTTCTCTTATAAGGTCCTGTCCGAAAGCATTTCTCCCCTTAGGCAGATAGCCCTTGCGTGTGTTATCGTAATTAAATAAAGCAAAACTACACCATATGTAATATAAATACTAATAGTAGTTTCTTAGAATGCCCTTCCAAAAAGAGGCCGTCACAAAGTAATAGCTATCACATGTTTTCCCATAATGAGTTTATTCTCATAAAAGTTATATGCTTTTTGGAGAAAACGTTAGCAATCAGCCACGCCTTCGCCGAGATTCAAACTACGAATTTTCCAGTTGCTATTACTCAACATTGTGCTTGAAGTCCGTGCATAGAGACTGCGATAATCCTTTCACGCTGTTTTCCAAATAGAAGGAGCATTGCGGAGACTTGAAAAATTAGCTTCTCCATCAACAAGATTTGACAACAGCTAGGAGAATTCCAGCTTCCAGATGAAACTGCTAGATGATGATGTACTTAGAGCATAAGAAAGCTTTTGAGAAAGCGAGATAATTCCATACAATTAACTTGAAAAAACGAAGGAAAAGAAAAAGGAAATAATTAAAAAAGATTAAAAAATATATGGTGGAGGGATGAAGGCGTAAAATATAAAGCATGATTTTTTTAATATAGAATAAGAGTTTTGGGAATTTTTAAACGTCAGTATTCTTTTGTAGAATTCTTGATCCTTCATTGTGATCCAAATACCACAAAAAAAAGCATGACTTAATATAATTACTAAAAGTACATAAAAAAATCTGAAATTGTTTTTAGTTAAAGCTGAAGGTTCATAAAAATACATGAACCTTAGATTTTGGTGAACAACCATCGTTGTCAGGGACGTTTTCCAGTAGAAGAAAATTCAGTATTAAATTGTTGTATATTTACTTTAAATTTGAACTCTAAATATTAATAAAGAGAAAATATAGTGCATTTTAGCTTTCATTAAAAAACACTAGAGAAGTTATTTCTTACTATTTTCCGTATTAACTAAACCTAACTAAAAATTTATGCAATCGATTTAAAGGTAACATAGCTTGCTGGCTGTAATTGCTACTTAAAACATAAATGGAAGGAAGTTCCTTAATAAGGAGAATTGGAGGCAGAATTGGGAAAAAGGCCAAAGATGAATTTATGAGACAAGATTTTCAGTTAGATAGTGAAGTCATTTTACATATATTAATCGATGTCATTTTCGTTCGGAATTTATGTAGTCTACTTCCCATTTAAAAGTTTTGAACTCATTTCACAAATATAAAATTAGTATTTATATCGAAACGTGGATGTTTAAAAAAATGTGCGCAGAGCAAACTCTGTTTAATGGATTTCCTACTTTGGCTGACATTTCCAATAAAAGACAGTTCCTGGATAACCGGACCCTCGAAGTAAGAGACTAGTGAACGCTTATTTAGCAAGAGCTGGTAGCGAACAATATCCTTAGTCACGAGAGTATCTGCTAATGGACGTTTCGACTATATATTGCATTTTTTGTCTACGTTGAAGAGTATATTCCTTTTAAAAGACTGAGAGACATGTGTAAATCCAAATAGTTCAGAAAGCGATGCCAGGAAATTTTTTAGGAAACACTAAAATTTCCATATTTATTATTTTAACCGCTATTTTTTAGATTTTCTGCGTAAAAATAAGCATTAGCTTAAATTAATTTTAATGACGGAAGTAAAGTATGAGGATTCCTTGAAAAGTCGAAAATTCTGCTTTAATTAGTTTTCCTTAGTTTGTTCCTTACAATCTGCCCCCTATAACAGGACTCCCAAACATTATTTGATACTGACTCACAGGTGGGGAGGGGGGGAGGAGAACAGCGCATATCTTCATTTATCTGCTGCTCTTTTTAATTAATTTCCATTCGTTTCTAATTTTTCATATGTTTCATGTATGATGTTTATATTTGAATTGATGTACAGAAAATTAGGAATCACTGACCTTGACTAAAGTTTAATTGCTTTAAGCCTACCAAACTTATATAACAAAAATATGATGAAAATGAATAAAATATGAAGTCTACGTAATGCGCTGAATGTGCAAATGGTATTAATAACAAACTGATATACACTAAATTAATATGCAGAAATCTGTCTGTTTAAAATGACGTGCTTTCCAGAGCATGTGCAATTATGCTAATTTTACAATTATAACAGAATATATTTACGTGTGAATAATTGTAACTTTTCTCTCCACAGTTTCAGTTTCTGAAGCTTCATCTCCACAGCCTTCATCTGTTGCCCCAGAAGTGGTATCGGTAGAGAAAAAAGAACCAGAAGTACCCGTAGTCGAAGAGAAGGCACCAGTATCCGAAGAAGCCCCAAAGTCAGCGGAAGCAGCCCCAGCGGCGAAGGAATGAATGGGGACCGCATCCCCACTACTCGTCGGAGCTCCGTCCTCGAACCCGGAATGCTGCGTAGAGGAGGGAAGTCTCCAAAAAATGTCCTCTATTTATGACGTCCAAGTCCTCGAACTGTCTTGTCAATGTTAAAGATTCTTGAACTGTCTGTTATTTTAAACGCGAGAAAGAGGGGGAAGGAGTGAGGGGAGCAGCGAGCGGCCGAGCTGGTTCTGTGGCTGTCCGGAGCTCCCCTGGACGAAGTCCCCCCTGGGCGCGATGTGGTGTCGGAAAACGCCCTGGGAATGGTTCCTCGAGTGAGAGGAGTCCAGTGTTTTATCGTTATAAACTCTATAATATAGAGAAAATAAAAGTTTTCGTAACTGTAACTGTGTCTGATTTCATTTATTGCAAGAAGCAAAATAAATATTTACTGGAAGCAGTAAGGAATTTGCAATGTCATTTTATATATATAATGGATTTGCTTTAGTTCTGTTGGATAATTGGAAGTTTTGGTAAATAATGCCAATTATTTGTTAACCTATGGATTCATTTTTTGATAAATTAACAGATAAATAAACAAAAGTAAAACTACGTGCGAAAATTCATTTATTTTCTTTACATCGATATATCCGTAAATGTTCGGCATCATAGTTCAATTGCAAAATGTTAGTTTTAAAAAAAAGTTGGGGGAAGGAATGATATAATAATAGAAATGTAGTAAATAAATACATTGAACATTAATACTTTTTAGGTTTTACTTGATTTGTTAATTTGTCCAATAACCCTAACCGAAGTGAAGCAGATTATCACTACGTCTGAAGTAACTACAAATTAGTGAGAAGGTTTACGTAACATTTTTATTTAAACAAAATTTAGAACATAAACGCAATCTGTTGTGCTACAGTATCAGCCACAGATAATGGTGATGCAACTAAATAGACAAATTTTAGTAAAATTTGGAACAATAATCAAAGACGACACAATTAAATATTACTATAAGCTGGCTCAATAATTCTAGAAAGCATCAAAACCAGGATAGAATACGAAGCAGGACAGGGATAGAATACGAAGCCGAATAATTACAACTATCAGAGATGGCAGGGAACGAACGCGTAGCGTGCACGCAAAGCCAAAAACGCGCTGTGTCTGTTAAAATCCCAAAACCCCCGTTGAATACAGGCTACTCATTTGCATTCTGGTGAGGAATACGGAAAGGAGAAGTTATAACAAAGACCGAAATCATAATAACTGGTTAATTTAAATAACAACGATACAAATTCATTAATTGCAATAGGCTAAATAATAATTATAAAGAAAAATGTATAACAACGTAAAAAACAAATAGAATATTTGCACCGTAATTCATTAAAAGCTGTCCTAAAACGAAAGAAAACGATAATGGCTTTATCGTGTTTGCAGGCTCGAAAATCTTGTATTCTCGGATAGATTAGTAACAGAATTTGCGTAACATTTCCATACAGAATATTGCAAGCTAAATTACACATACTAAAACTGCTTTTAAGAGATATGCTCAGTTGAGGAAGCATTAGGATATGATTACAGGAGTAAAAATAGTATTTAGGATTAAAGTCAGAGCTTAACGAGAAAATCTCTGGTAAGAAATGTTAAATATTCCCTCTTTTATAATACTGTAGTGAATCTAAAATATTTTTTTTGAATTGTTTATCACCTATATTGTCAGAATGTAGAACACCGGAAGAGTCCATTACAGGTAATAGGAAAGGAAGAATCACAATTTAGTGTCATGAACTGTTCTGGATGCGGCAAGAGATATTCTAACATTTTTTCTAACATTTTCTATTGAGCAGGAAAATTATTTAGTTGGGTGGAGGTCAACACTTGCATGTGGTTGTTTGTTGTGAACAGGGAGACGTTTCGATTATTATTTCACAGGAATATACTCCGACATTTCATTAACGTTATGATTAACGCTTTCTTATCTATAATAATACATTAGTATTACAGAACGAGTAAAAATTAGTGTCGCCTTCATCTTGCTCAAAACCTTCTCGCCCAACACAACTTTCAGAAGAATGATTTCATGGAGGTAAAATTGTTAGAATAGCCTTCTCGTGATTGTAATATTAATCCCACTGAATATTTATAATATGAGTTAAAACGATGGATACGAAGTTAAACATAACGAAAATCTTCACTCTTATTTCTGGCAGCAGTTTCGTAAATACATTTCCTGTCGAAACCTACCAGAAACTGGTTATTAATGTGCCTCGACATAGTGTCACATTCATGCAAGAAAATTAAGGCGAATCGATTAATTAGCGATTGGCCAAAATAAGCCATTTTCTCCCAAATCTTGTTCTATAAACGAAAACGTTTTCGACCTTAAGCTATCCACTTGAATTTGATACAGAGTACATTGAAATGGGTCACATATTGAGAAAATTCATTCGCATAAGTTGCCTGTATTCTTACTGAAGCACACATTTTAACAGATGTTTTAGGATTTATTTTTTTAAGCAGTACACTGTCTTCACTTAATGCATTAGCGGTTTTGCTAAAGCAAACAAGTTTCATTCAAAAAGTTACTAGATTCGCCGGATAGAGAGATGTAATTCACACTTTCGCTCATAATCGAAGTGCTATTCTGTTAAGTGGTATAGTTAAGAGCTTTTCATTTACGAATTTTATATTTTTTTTCGGTTACTGATTGAAAATGGCTCGTTTTATCAGTTCTGAGATGTCAGCAATTCATTTAATACTTAGTATTTAACTTCATAAGAATTTCTTAATGTTAATCAATCTTTCTTTAAGAGCTAAGATTTTCTCTTGAAGGTTTTTAATATTATAAGGCAAAAGAAAACCGAAAATATATTGTGTTACACATTTCATATATAATAAGAATCCCATGCAACAGATTTTAGAACTTTAATATTTCTGCAGAAATGAAAGCAAATTTAATATAAATTTTCTGAATTCATTTTCTTCTGAGATAAGTGTATAAAAGCATGTCAAAAATAAGAATTATTAAAAAGGAAAAGATGATTTCACTTACTTCGGAAAATTTTAAATCAGGAGACTCTTACTTGAGATTTTTTAAGTTAATTCTTAGACTTTAAAAAATATTAATGAAAACTTCTATATGACTAGTTGATATTAACATATTGAGGAAAAGAATCAAATATCTTCTTAAAAATTTTTTACAACTAGTTCATGACTTAGTAAACAATAAAACTATTAATGTTCACTAGTTTTAGTTAATTTTAAAATAAATAAATTATTTATTAAACAGCATATAAATGATCCAATAATATTTTCATTATACTATAATAGTTACACTGTGTTTAGATTGTTTTAGACAAGCATTACAAAGCTTCATCAGAAGCAGTTTACAAGGTTTTAAGTCTTTCGCTAATGGACACTATGAATAAACTTTTGGTAGAAGTTAAGCGGCTTAGCACTATGTCTGAAGTACAACAGAGACTTGAAAAGAGTGTAAAAGACCCTTCATTTAAAACTTAACAGAAGGCATACCTGGTGTTTACAAGTCTGCCAGCCTTTTGGACAAAACTCATAGCATAAATTCTAATGTAAAGCTAGAATTAAATAACTAATAACCAAAGGCTACACAGAGCAATTTAACGCGAAATTGGTTCGAACTTTACAGGCGAGAATTTAACTATCTGCGAGTATAATACAAGGCGGAAGGGAGGAACTCTTATCTTAGAATACCAACCCTAGTAACGT
This sequence comes from Stegodyphus mimosarum, assembly GCA_000611955.2. Classification (NCBI taxonomy): domain Eukaryota; kingdom Metazoa; phylum Arthropoda; class Arachnida; order Araneae; family Eresidae; genus Stegodyphus; species Stegodyphus mimosarum. The sequence continues at coordinate 692,631 of KK117669.1, forward strand.
GGCTCTCAAAAGACAGGACCAGACCAATGTTGTTAACAATCTCAAAACGTCACTTAAACACGCTTGACCTCATTTGCATACTGGCGGGAAAACGGGAAGAGAGAAGTGATAGTAGAAATTCAAAACATAAAATAATTGGTTATTTAAATTAAAGGAAACGTTAGTATAAAACTTATAAAAGTGTGCTTAATAACTCAGTGAAATATAGCTATGTCGCATACAACTAAATACCGTTCCAGTATAAAATGAGAACAAAGCAAACGATTTTCATGCAAGTGAAGTTAATGATGAGTTTTCGCAATTAAATATTTCTTTATGGGCTGTATTAAAAAAAAAACTCTGTTCGCTTAACGATTGCTTTTATCAATAGAAACACTGACTTAAATTCAGTATTCATATCTTATATATTTTAACGCAGTATTCCAAAGTAGTATCATCAGATTAAGTGGGCAAAGCAATAATGTGAACTCAGAAAGTGCAGTTTCTTTTATTCTCCTATTCTTAAATTAATCTTGACATTCTTCTTTCAGCTCAAAAGCCTTCTTGGTTTGATTATGTTAAAATAAACCTTTAAGGCAAATTACACTAGAGCAAATCACACTAGCACTAAAGGCAGGGATACCTCCTTAGAAGATTTTTTAAGGAGAATTCATGTTCAGATTACGCATTGGAGAAATACAAATATTCTCCGTTCCCTGGGAGCGATCGTATCCGCACCGTTAGTGGGCCAAAAGTCTTTCCATAACGAAGGAGTTAAAAAAACAGAAAAAAACAAGTATAGTATTATTTACATGAGGCCTAAAATTTAGGTGCAAATTATTTCAATCTTAACAAATTTCATTTACGTATATGCAACATCAGCTACTGACATTGACTAGAGTCTGAGCAGGCTTGTGCTAATAGTTATAAACTATCTATATTTTCTTATCAGGAATTTCATTTCCGTTTCATTTTGTTAAAAGTCATTATTTTTCTTTTTAGTTTCATAAAAGTTATCTCTTACAACCCTCCGCATTTTTTATGAGAACCTAAACGACTACTGAAGTTGTAGAGACATTAGGTTATTTCGAAGCACGAGACATGAAAAATGAGCAACGCCTTCGCCGGGAATCGAACCACGGACCTCTCGGTTAAGCGTCGAGCATGCAGACCACTATACCACGAAGGCATGCGAAAAAGGCGGGAGAAATACCTTATATACTCCCCCTTTTAAAGGGCGACTGGGGTTTTGGGGACCCAATCGCCAAATCGCGGTGGTGGAGAATCATCATCCACCACCCTTTTAGTTCGGGCGATAGTGTAGAAACATTAGGTATTTTTTTGGAAGCATCAGACATGAAAAATGAGCAACGCCTTCGCCGGGAATCGAACCACGGACCTCTTAGTTACGCGTCGAGCATGCAGACCACTACACCACGAAGGCATGCGAAGAAGGAGGGAGAAATACCTTATAAATTTACTTAAAACTGAACTGAAATTTATCTCTTCTTACCTCCAATCCAATATAGGAATTATATGACATAAGAATCAATTTATTGTATTGTGACTTATTTCACTTGACTGACAGTAACATCAGATTAAGTCTACGAACTTTAGTGTGGCCAAGAGATAAGATTTACATCTTTCAGTGGCTTGGACATCTTATAGGTGACACAAATAACCTGTCCAACTTCGCTCCTATTTTGAAAGATGGTCTTCCACCCCTCTTTCTTTACCGCCAGCCTCATCTCCTAATATTTTAAGTGTCCCCATGCTGCAAAAACACTATGCACTGACAAATATCGATGCCTTCTTTGAGATTTGATCAGAGCTAAAGGCATCCAGTATTGACTTCAACTAGAACTTTTATTCAAACCGTTTCGTCATCAATACATGAACAATGTAGTGGTGTAATTTCTGATAGCCTTGGGCCAACTCGGATTATCCAACAGTGTTGGTACTTTCGTCATAACGGATAATATACAGATAATCAAAAAAGCTCCAAAAAGTTTGCGAGAAATCAGTAACTGGTAGCGAAGATCCTTTTTAACGTAATATCTTGTATTTTACAAATAAGGCTTAAGCAGTGAAAATGGCGACATTGTAGCTCCTGAGCTTGTTTGTAAGTGTGTATAGTGAAAATATAATGTGTAAAATTAACCTAAATAGTTTCTAGTCACAAAATAATAAATATCAAATATCTTTTATACTTTAAAGTGTTTCAATTTCCAACTTAATTTAAAACAATACACGTCGCTGCGCTTTTTAAACTATTCCACTACACAAATGATACTCAGCATATAGAGTCACTCTGTCCATATCAGCAGGAGCCATGAAAAACGAACAGTGCCCTGCCCGATATTCGAACTCAGGATTTTCCGACTGCTAACTGGACGTGCTTCCAATTACATCACGAAGTCACGCTGTAAGATGGGAAAAAATTCTTACAGATCAGCTCCGACAAACTGGTGGCAGATTGATCGAATCCCATCTAAAATGAAAGTTATGTTTTGCTATTGCCAAATAATGGAAAATTAATTTCCAAAATTTGAATTTAACATTTTCTAGGGCTTACAATATGGGTTTTAACAAATGGAACACGATGTATGAAAACTAAGGAAAAGATGTTGAAATATAACATATCCACAGTAACTCTAACGTTTAACTGTGTCCTAAAAGAGCTGATAGGATTTTTTTTTGTCTAACAATACAGAAACGTATAATGAAAACAACAAGATCAGTTGATCTGTAAATGAAATATATGATAAAAAGAATCAAAACTTGATATATTATGATGAGCGCTGTGTCTATTAAACCCTCATTAAATGTCAATGATCCATTACTTTCTACGCTTCGTCAAAGGAAAAAACTTTATGACCTCATTACAGCTTGTTTAAAAAGAATTCTTCAAATATTTTTATGCTTTTGAACTGCTTTTGTTATGGTATTTATAACGATGAGTATCCAAACAAACATAACATTTTACACTCTCAATGTAGCTTCTTATAAAGTGCAGGACATGCTAAGCTCATTATAGAGTAATAGGTTTTACGTTAAATGGTTTTCAAAAGTGTGGATTAATTTAACACATTTGTGTTACTCAATGGAGTCGGGTATATTAATATGTCTTCCACTTCATGGTATTTTCAATAGCACTAAAATATCAATCTCTGCCAAGTCTGCTGCTCAGAAATACTAACACAATTCTGATGATAATAAATAAATAATTAGTGACAAAAAAGGAAACAAAAATTTTAGAAGAGTGGAAATAAACTTTCTAAGCACAGCTCTTTTAGCATGAAACTGTTTCATAGAGTTACACGATATACAATCATATACATATGCAACTTCAATTTATGAAATCTGTAGCTTGAGAAACTCCCGTTTATTTAAAGTAGGTATAGAATGCATTTCTTTGAGTAATTATTTCAGAAGAGAAATTTTCCGATATTACATATCTTAATTAAATGTATGTATATCGCGTGCCTTTAGTATTTCTAGTGTAAAATACCTCGTATAATTTAGGTAAAATTTACGAATCTTGAAACTTTCTGAAGGATTTGAACGACGTAGTCTTCCGAAATTTCTGGACAACAGATAATTCTCAGCTTCAGATTGCTAATGCAAATTTCGGAATAAATACCTATCTCAGTCGTAAAATAAAACAAAAGAATTTATTTTTAACCTTTTTCATGATGAAAACACAAAAGAAACTCATAGAAAGAGAAACATTATTATTCTAATAAGATACAAGAATTTTCTACTCCAAAATAGCTGCGAAGATAGAAAAAGCAACAATATGCAATAAAATGAACCTAGTGCAGTATCTCAAAAAATCTAAAGAAGATAATAAATGCATATCCACTTGTTGTCGAGCTCCCAACATCTTTCCAGAAAATAATTTAAGAGTTAATTTTCCTTTTAAAGTATCGATTAATAATGTCGTAACTGAATAAAATTATATAGCATGAGAACTTCTTATCAGATATTGCTTAAGAGGACAGGAAGGCAGTTATTTATTCTCTGAAACTGTATTAATTCCAAAACCACACATTTGCGGTTTAACTGATTGTATTCGTCTGAAACTGTCTACTGTCAAAGGTGGCCAATTTCTATTTATAATAAGGACAATTCAAGGTAAACTTTGGTGCACAGAGTGTACAGCATGTTTTGCTCAGCCCTTATCCAAAAATATGCCTCGGATTTAAATAGTCTTAATTATAACCTAAATAAAATGAACCTAAGTAGACCTTTGTTCAGCCCTTATCCAAGAATATGTCTCGGACTTAAATAGTCTTAATTATAACCTAAATAAAATTAACCTAAGTAGACCCAAATAGACTTAATAGACCTAAATAAAATTAAAGTAAATAGTCACAAAATAATAAATATCAAATATCTTTTAAGAAAGAATCTTATCCAATAATACGCTCACTTCCAAAAGTTAAGCACGAAGATGTAAAATGCAAAAACATCAACAAATACTACTTTGATTGACACAAAATTTGGCAGGAAAGTAGCATATATATTCATGCATAAAGCAAAATCAATAATTATATACAGAAATGAAAACAATATTAAATTTTTGTAAGTTATCAGATAATGACATACTGGAGACTTAAACAGAATTATGTATAAAGTGAAAATAAACAGAATAAAATGATAAAAGGACATTAATAGGGAATGTGATTCCCCCCTCATCTGTATACAAAGTTTACACCTTGTGACCATGCTTTCAATTAGGTGGTCAACCACCGCAGAATTAAACAATCTCCATTCTTCTTGTAGAGCAGTTTCCAGCTCAATCAGAGTGGCTGGAGGTGGGAAACGTGAAGATACAGCCCGGCCGATAGCATCCCAAAGATTTTCAATGGGATTAAGGGAGCGAATATGCTGGCCACGCCATACGCGCAATCCCTTCACTCTCCAGGTAGTCATCGACGATGTCAGCTCTACGGGGACGTGCGTTATCGTCCATTAAAACAAAAGTAGGGCCAACTGCTGCAGCTTACAATCTCACAATGGGTTCCAGGACTTCATCTCGATACCGGACAGCCGTCAAAGAAACCCGTTTGAAGATGTGCACGTCGATGCGGTGTCCTAATGAAATCCCTGTCCACACCATAATGCTTCCGCCTCGGAATGCGTGATGTTCGGTGATGTTTTGGGACTGATTGCCTGTTCGTTGTTTCACGCCATATCCTTATTCGCTTGTCATCTGGCTCCAGAGCAAATTTTGACTCATCAGTAAACATGACATTACCCCAGTCAAACACATTCCAACTGACATGTTCCGGCACCACTGTAATCGTGCTCCTCTTGATTGGACGGATAGAGGAACACAAACTCGAGGTACCCGGGCGTACAATCCACTCATATGTAATCTTCGGCGTACAGTAGCTGCAGATATCGCGTTACCAGTGGACGCTGTAACCATAGACGTCACACGTGTGGAGGTCGCTCTGCGATTCCGCTTGGCTACAATAGCAATATATCGATCTTCCGCGGGGGTTGTAACCCTCGGGCGACCGGCTACGGGCCTTCGGACAACTGTCTGTGTGGTTTGGAATTGTTTCCATAAACGCGAAGTTACAGAATGATGAACACCGAAGAAAAGAGCAACATCTGCGATCGACTGTTCTGCTTCAATGCGCCCCACAGCACGCCAACGCTCGGAATCTTCCATTCATCTTCTGGAAGTCATAGAAACACGTATGTCTTGAAAATAAATTGTACGAAAGTTTTAAACACCTTCTATCAGCACTTACAATCAACTCCTATAACCCTTGATAAAGCTGTCTTCTTATAAGACTGACTTTTTTGCATATTTCTTGACACGAAAGCGCGATTGGCTGTTTTATCTAACATATTTGCATACCTCCATCTACCTCTGCAGCGAATTGCATCCTTTTCAATTCTGAGTGGCTTCCGGAAAGTAGCATTTTCCTCTCCGTGCTTAACTTTTGGAAGTGAGTGTATGTAATGTAAACATGGTTTGTTCCAAGGTAGTCGCTACAATTACTTCAAATGAACATCGACTAGCGAAATTTGCCCTGCTCTGCAGTCGGACTGATAAGTTGTGTCTTTGGATGCCCTTAGTGTGTAAGCAGATATTCATGGAAGCTTCAGCTGCTGAACAATGCTACCCCCTTCGAACTTTCGTACTAAATCTAGAACTTTTTAAAAATTTTCAGTGTTCCAGCACACTAACTTAAAAATCTAATACCTCTTGCTTTTGAATAATAGTAATATTAATTACATCAACAATATGAGAGTTAAATATTTTTCACTTCTGTCAATCTTCCATGTGCTTTATGCAGTAACCAAAAGCATGATTTCGCTTTTATCCCCTTTCTCCTTCTCGCTTCTCACAATTTTTCCCTTTCCAATCATTTTTAATGCAGTTGGTTTAACAACAGTCAAAGAAAATAATTTTTTCTCTATTTAAGCACTTCTGGTGCATTGTAAGATTATTACTGTAATGGAAACAAGTGAAAATGTAGAATACTATTGGCCATTTCTTAAGGCGTACCACAAATTATATTTCATTATGTACTTTTGTAGAAACATTGTATCGTTATATAAGTACTCCTCGTAAAATTGGTATGATAAGAAATATAAGGCCAAAAATTAAATTGCTTACAATATATTATACTTCAGAGATCATTGTAACCCATGGTATGCGAATTTCAATTTTGTGCGCGCCTTTTCAGTTTTTATTTTTCGAAGAAAATACTATGGCATTTCTTTAATCGGAAGGATAAAAGTGCCATGTTTTTTCGGTAAAATTTTTACAACGATTTTAAATACAATTTGTGCTGAAACCGCAGAAACCGCATGGAATTTCGATTAGTTTGATCATAGTTTTTTATTTGTTGTAACTTTTAGATCAACGTGCTGATAAATAAGTCTTTTTATTTAACCTTCGTTGTGCTTGTTATCTACAATTAACGTTTAGGTGGGATGCGAATCCTCCTTCCGGAAGTCTCTTTTGGTTATTTTGAGTATTTGGTTAAATTTAATTAGCACAAAAGAATAGTGGTGCTCCGCTTTAAGCGCCACTATGTGGTTACTCTATATGTAGCTAGCAGAAACTTTTGCTGACAAGCTAAATCGCAATAGCAAGAAATGTAAAGTGGAGTAACGTCCAGCTTAACGTTTATTAAAGTAAAAATTATAAATTATTACAATATATAAAAGCAAAAATAATACAATAACTGGGTTAATTAAATTATAAACTTACAACTATAACATCGTTAGCCGCCTCAAATGATACTATCTACCACCAAAGCTTAACGTATACTTTACGAGACTGGCTTCGAATCTTTGTCAAAGAATATAGTACTTACGTCAATGCAGAATGGGGCATCTAAAATCTGAGTACAAGAAAGTTATTTAAAGAGATTGATGGCGCAAGAGAAGAGAAATATGAGACTCCTATTTTCCATGTCTAAGCTTCCTGTTATTAAAGTCTGAACAGATCTTAAGCTCTTGAATGCGTTGTAACAACACATATCAAACGTACACATTACGTAACATATTTCACATATCAGTAATTCGAAGCAAACAAAAATTATAAGAAGCAAGCTGTGTAATACAAGAATATAAAGAAAGTTAGTGCAAAAATAGCTTGCCGCGTCCTTTTTTTTAATTTGGAATTTTCGATAAGTAGGACTGAATGCTTCCAGTCAAGAGTCGTGTCTACATATTTTTCCACCTGAGACAAAGACCTGAGGCTGCCAATGCGAGCCCTTATAAACAATTCACGGTGTCCTATCATTTCGAAAAAATGGAGTGACGAGAAAAAAAGAACACACACACATTGTAGGGTCTCTCACTTTTATTCTGTTAATTTAAGTATCAAGGAGTCTAGCGAACTGCTAAGCGAATAATCGCTTAAATCCAAGAACAGAAACGTAAACTCAAGAAGGGTTAATTACCCTATATTTGCTCAAAATAGGATTAAAAGTCGGCCCCTTTCTTAGGGCGTACTACAAAGCCTCTACTTGGGCTTTGTAGTATAAGAAAAAGAAGTAGAAATAAGAACTAAAGTAGAAATAAGAACTAACTAAAGAGATTTAGCGGAAGTTTACACAATTTTTAACTAGTTGGACCGTCATACTAAATTAGCCAGCGTACTATCAAAAGGCACGTAATACGGCCGAGCGTAGTAACAGCTTAGAGAGAAGTAGTCCAAAGGTAGACGCGCGCTATTCAGGAATCCTACCTATCTGTCTCTCTCTCTCGAAGTCAGTTGAACTTGGCTTAAATACTATTCTCCTTTCATTTGCATTTAACGCGATTCTAAAAACTCATTCTGGTAGGGAGTTGTAAGCTGAAGCTAGAAGTAATAGGAAAGAAACATTAAATTAAAATAACTGACTAAAAATATACCAAATATATCTATACAGAATATGTACACTTTTATAAGCATAGTTCATTCATTATTATACTTCAGATTATAATTTCAAGACACTTATAACAATAATTAACACAATAATAATAATAATAAATATTGTATTCTATTATTAGTAGTAGTATTATTAATTATATAATTAATTATTAAAAATTAAAATTGACTAAAAATATACCAAATATATCTATACAGAATATGTACACTTTTATAAGCATAGTTCATTCATTATTATACTTCAGATTATAATTTCAAGACACTTATAACAATAATTAACACAATAATAATAATAATAATTATTGTATTCTATTATTAGTAGTAGTATTATTAATTATATAATTAATTATTAGTTAGATTTATAAAAAAAATTCAGAAAAATGGCAACAGTTCCGAAATGAAACGCTCTAAAAACTTCCTTTCTGATAAATGACAAATAATAGTAAATACAGTATAAATAATAATGTAACTAATATAAACAGCATTGCAGGTTTTTTCAAGCATTTTTGATAATTTAATTTTCCTTGCCTTTAACGGAGAAAAACCATCAACAATTTGCTCAAAATCTACTTGGTTACTTTAATTCCATAGCTCCATAGAACGATCATGTTTGAAATAATATAGCTATGTTTGAAAGAATAGCCACGTTGAAGCACCGATGTTTGAAAAAATACTTTCATAAAATGGTCACGTTTGAAAGTTTTCTTGATCAGGTGGAAATCTTTTTTAGTTTTTTTTAATTATTTTAAGTTTGCTGAATGTTCTTTCCTTGCTAAAAATATTGACTGGCAACGAAATATCATTAATACTGCTTCCAAATTCAGGTTGGATTGAACTAAATTATATCTGTGAATTTTTTTTAAATGAAGCAACTTTGTAGCTACTTTAATATCCAGAACTGTAGAAACAGCGTGGTTTTTAAAAGCAAATATTTCTTGCTGAATTCCTACAATGTTTATGTTAATCGGATGTTTAAGTGTTAAGTTATAAACTATTGACTTTAAATTGCATAAATCCAATGATTATTTATTCGTCAGTTAGAAACTGAAGATAGGGAGATATTTCATTTAATTTTTCATATTCTATTTTATTGGTGACATTAAACATCTAACATTTAAGACGGGCAAATCGACAACCTTTTATTCAGCGTAGATTTTGTAAAATCCCAATCGATTTCGAGAGCAAAACGGGTCCCCCTTCATTTTTTTCTAAAACATCCTTCTGATGCTAGCCGGACGTGCTATCTAGTTATATCTCGAAGGCTCGCGGTAAGGATGGAGAAAAGGGAGAAAATACCTTATAGATTTATCTACTTTTTATCTTTTATGCAGAGTTTTATATCAAGCTGGTAACACACGTAACAATTTAAAACGGGTTTGCTTCAGATTGTTATTATTTTCACCCCGCTGCAATGATTCATCATTTGATTCCATATCGTTTAGTAATCAATGTACTTCAGTTATTTTTAGATACACATTTTAACAGCGTTGCATTTGATGCAAAACTTATATGCTTGTTACGTACCTTAAAAACAAGAATATTCTTGTGAATTAATGTAAAGGTGGTTAATAGACAACGTTGGCCTTTCTGTAGGAAATTGTTTGGGGTATGTTGTTCTATAACGTTATAACGTGAAGTGTGAGTTATGGTTTCGTTATATAAAATTTGCAAGAGTTTGCTGTTGTGAATACTTCATTAACATCTGAAAATCCCTAATATACTTTAATATGCTTGAATAATCACACGTAGAACATACTACTGACGTAAAACGAACATAATTTTCATGTTGAATCTGCACGATTTTCGTAAAATTTTCTAATATGTTTCCATAGCTGATTTTAATTTATAAATAGAATGAATTTTATGGCTTCGTTTTTCGTTTCTTCGTCTTTAACACAGATCAGTAATTAACCCCTTCAATAAACTAAGCAAAACCTTCATTTAAAGAGATATTCCTGTTTACGAAAATTCTTCTAAGCCACATTTAAAAAAATAAATCCCACACTCCTGCCTTTTCCGACCTCACCAGTAACCAAGTGGTTAAGATCGCTGAATACTGGGAGCTCCACCCGGGGTTAATTGCAGGCGAAGGGGCTGATGCATGGTTGATTTTCGTGGTTTCTCTCATGCTGGACATCTCACGTTCATTTCTCCATCTCCAGTTTACCTGAAGTCCTCCACAAAGACATCCCTTTCTTTAGGCAGATAGCCCTCGGAAGCTTTGTCACATTGGGCGAGCTTTGCTATTATAGCCTAACGTGGCTTTTCCATTAATGTTCGTGTCCACAAATGACCACGTGGGTAAGGCTGGAAACTTGTTCTGATGCAGTTCATGGCGAACGAGTTGGCTACGTATAGCGAATAGGCTAGGGTCCCATGAACATACGAAACAGTTCCTATACAATATCCTCCAAGAAAACGTCCCTCCTACAGCAAATAGCCCCGCGGGGTTTACTATACGAGATTAATCAACAACGAATCAGTTTTTAATGGCTTTTTCTTTAGCCCAAAGTCCGTACTCCGTATTTTAATCCAAATTCCATATTTTAGCCCAAAGTCCGTTGTCCAAAGTTAAATGTCCGTATCAGTTTTCCAACTGTTGTCATCAAATATTGCCACCCTCTGTTATATTTAAAGGCATTAAATAATCACGAATCTGCATAAATGTATGTATTTTTCTAACATTGTAATAAAACAACGGTACCTAAAGCCATCAAATTTTGAACAACGTAATCCTCCCCCGAGTATGGACATCTGGAAGCCCAAATTTTAAATTTGGAATTTGTTTTATTAACGAATGCCAAAAAGCTGTATTTATGGTTGTCATAATTTTAAATTATTATTGCTAGTGTTAATAGAATTATATCATTTAAAATATGTAGTATTTAAAACAATTCGATGTGCTTCACAATTGAAAATTATAGTTCTTTTTAAGAGAAAATTCTGATTTTTATATCTAATTTGCAGTCACCACCGTAAGGCAAGCTTTCCTCACCTGCCTCGCCTTTGACCTGACTCTGCTTTCCGCAGACAAACTGGATTGAAACTAAATATTAACTTTTTCTCCAGTAAAATAAATTTCTTTAACACAAAATATTCAATGAATTGGAAACGATGGAAAGACGCTGAAGTGAATTATTTAATTAACTTATTAATAAATTGAATTCAGGTTTTATCCTAAAATTACTTAAGTCCTGACTCAAACGTTATTTGTAGCATCTCCAAATGCGAAATAATTTTCAGTCTTGTTCTTGTAGTATATTTAAAAAGCAGCATATATTTAAAGAAAACTATAAGTTATTTCAAATGTACAAGATAAATTTTTATTCAGGAAAAAGCAAAATTGAGCTCTTTGACATTCTACATTTTTAGTCCAAAGGGATTTAGTCCCGAAGGACTATTACTTTCGTTTTGCGATTTTGCGTTGAATCACTCTGAATGCCCGTTTCACTTTTCAAATTGTTGCCACTAAATGTTATCGCTCTGCATTAAATTTTAAAAAATGAAAAATCTGCATAAATGTATGCATGTTTCTCGCATTGTGATAAAACCTAGAGCCATCGAATTTTGAATGACGTAATCCTACTGCGAATATGGGCATCTGGAAGCCCTAATTTTGAATTTGAAATTTGCTTTATTATCGATTTTATGTTTTGTAACATTTCAACGAATTTCTGATTAACAAACTAAATGATTTCAAAGCGAGCAATGGCAACACTGTACGGAAAAAGAAAAACATTTTTATCTCCAGCGCACGAGACTTACGGAAATTCTAAAGATATGTTCATTTTAAAATGATTTTGCGATATTGATTTTGAACTGAATTTTATGGTTTGAGTACGTAGTACATGATATTTAATAAAAAAAGGTAGCACACGAAACGTTAAAAAAACGCGCCTTTGGACGTAATTTAAAATCTGAAATCTTTCAGATTTTTTTTTTTATTTTATATTGTTACGGGTTTTGTATTTAGTTAGCTATTTCCGGTAGAATTGTAATTAAAATTATTTTATTTCCCCGTGTAATGCAGCGCGTGACGAGTTTTAAGAGAAAGTTACGCCGAAAAAGTAAAAATACAGGAGCACGCACATTTAATAAATAGATATATCGTAATCTATATTTAAATTGAAATAATGCAATTGTGGGTTAGCTATAACTGTAATTCTACTCTTTGATTTCCTGAGACCTCGAGAAATTACGAAAAGCTTTTCGTGACTGATTTAAAAGTTTATAAAAGCCGGAGAAAAACATCTCAGTTCAGTTGTTTACTAAGTTTGTAGAGTCATTAGGTTATTTCGATGCTGGAGAAGTGAAAAATGAGCAACGTTTTCCCCGGGAAGCAAACCATGGACCTCTCGGCTACGCGTCAAGCGTGCTGATCACTACACCATGAAGGCATACCAAGAAGGCGGGACAAATACCTTATCAGTTTTGTTGTTCATTGTAACGAATTCGCGGTGAGATCGGATTAGCTTTCTCTGCGCTTTAGATTGAGTTCTATTTAACGTTTTAGTAGTTTAAAATACGTGATATTAAATTTCAGCATTCCGTTTTATCTCTTGTGATAAGAATAAATTTTATTGACTTTGTATCGGACTCGTGCATTCAATTTATTACGAACGTCGTAAACACGCAACAATATGTTTTAAAGTATTCAACTTAATTTCTTGTAAAAGAGAACGCCTTTAAAATATCGCTTTTGTCGAGCTACTTACATTAAAATATTTCCATATAAAATGTGTGCCAAAAGTGAAAAAAAAGGAATTAACAACGCAAAGGAAACCTTTTAGAACAATTAATGTAAAATTTTTTCTAATGTATTAAAAATTTTAATTCCTTGATTTTGATTATGTTCTAATATTTCTTTGGTATTAAAATAATGTTAATCAATGATACACGCAATTATTAATATCTGCGTCGCCTTTTTAAGTGCAGTCGACACACATTATAACGATCGCTCATTTTAAGGACTGTTCTGTTATAACGACTCAGTTAATGACTGTATATTGGATCCCTTTTGCGTTATAGCGTTATTTTTTTGTTGTTGTTGTTAAGACTTCAAGGATCGTTAGAACAAGCGTCGATTGTACATTTGTATACAGTTCTCAGAATCTTAGATGTCATTTAGGCGTTATTTTGCCAAGATGTTTTTATGGGTACAAATTTTAGAGTTTGTGAATTTTTTTCTTTCACTGTTTAGTTTCGACTTCTTCCGAATATCGATTTTAATTATCGATTCCTAGTTGCAATCGTAAAGTTGTATAATTTCCTCTACATATCAATGTTGTTTTTAGCGCAGGGAAACTAACGAATCTGAAATTAAAAAGCTTCTGACCATGGCCTTCATTGATATTCAGCACCATAAAACCCATATTACTTAAGCGACCTAATTCACAAAGTTAACAAAAAAGAAAATATATACTCTTTAGTGAATAATCAACAGCACACCTGCGTCTTTCTTGTTGTACATTGATTAACTAATTGGGGCGATTGTCTAAACGATCATTTTTCTCCTCTGTTTTTGTTTCGAGATAGTTTCGATTTCTTTTATTCTGCCATCAACTGATTTATAAATCTGCAACTGCGTAGATACTGGAATCAAATTATTTCGCCCTTCCTTTTGACAGATAGTTCCAGTTTCTTTTTTGGCATCGTCTCTGTGCTGGGCGCACGCGTGGCGCAAGGACAAGGACAGCTTGCTCCGCGGAGCGTCGTATGTTTCTGGTTGGTTCCTCAGGGCAACGTGTATTCCAGGTAGCTGCGAAAAGATCCTTTCAACTCCGTTGCAGTTCATTGCACCCGCGTGTTGACCGCTCTGAGCTCTCCGTTTCGCGATCATCTTCTTTGAAAATGGCGACAATTTAGAGCTCTGAAACATCAAACAATGGTCTTCAGCTCTTTTTTTTAATCGCATTCAACTGATCTCTTTGACGGATGCTTTGAAATTTCCGGCTTCTGAGTCGATAAGACTTACCCTATGTCAAATTCGAAGTCTATTTCTGGACGTCCTTTTTTGTTTGTTTAATAAATATTCATAAGGAGAATTGCAAATTTGTGAGTATATCATTGATAATACATTTAAGAAAAGAAATTCTTCAAAGCAAGAATTTTCTTCTAGGTTCTATTGATCCTCCTCCTCATAATAGGAAATATTAGACACATATGCTCTAAACTATTTATTTCATTTCTTTGCTGGATATAAGTTCTCGCTTGTTTGAGTATTATTTTTTATGGCTTTTCCAGAAATGAATTCAGCACTTCCGTCATGTTGGGCGTGCAGACAAATCAACTGAGAGCTATGATTTGCATAGAAGATCTTGTTTGATGCCATAGACATACCCAACTTTTAATTTTTTATGATGGGTGTAGTTAACTACACGTATTTTGTGCATTCTATTTCCGCTTTCTACTTAAAGTCATACAACAACTAGCAACTGTTAACATTTATTTTAACAATAAATGGAAGATAAATAATTATAAGGTATTTCTCCCTCTTTCTTCGCATGCCTTCGTGGTGTAATGGTCAGCACACTGAGCCGGTATTTCAGAGGTCCGCGGTTCGATTCCCGGCGAAGGCGTTGCACATTTTTCATCGTTCCTGCTTCCAAAAAAAACCTAATGTCTCTACACTGGCGCCCGAACTAAAAGGGTTGTGGATGATGACTCTCCACACCCAGAATTTGGCGACTAGGTCCCCTAAAACCCTAGTCGCCCTTTAAAAAGGGGAGTATATAAGATATTTCTCCCTCTTTCTTCGCATGCCTTCGTGGTGTAATGGTCAGCACACTGAGCCGGTATTTCAGAGGTCCGCGGTTCGATTCCCGGCGAAGGCGTTGCACATTTTTCATGTCTCTTGCTACGAAATAACCTAATGTCTCTACATAATAACTATAAAAACTAAAGGCAAGAGATAAAAAGAGAAAAGATACTGGAGGTAAGTAGTAGTGTATGAGGAGAGAAAAATCATAGCATTTAATTAAAAAAAAAAAAAGAATTTTAAGTAAATTCCGATTCTAGCTTGACACCTCAAATACTTAATTTAAATAATTGTTTTACTTATTTCCGTTTGAAGTAGAGAGCATAAAATGATCTGTGAGTCGCTTGAAATAGTAATGTTCAAACGATAAAGCAAAAAAATTCCTATTATGTTATTTTTCCATAAATTCATTCCACATTCACACTTTTGCGTTTCTTAATAGGCACCAAGGAGGTATAGAATGTGGTTAGTGACGCTGATTGCTGTGAGGAACTGTCCGGGCTAGAATTTCGGAGAGGGCATGGATATTTGTAAGTGTATAGTGGCTCTGTAGAAAGAGGGCACTCGAAGTACGCAACCAACCGAAACCCTTTCGATAAGTTAGAGGAAGGAGTGTTCTCCATCTAGGGCGGAAACGTAGCAGTTAGCAAGACACGCCGATACTTAATATGCTTACTTGGATGCACAGGTGTTGGCCTTGTTTTTACATAATTTAATTTAGAAGCCAAACAACAAAAATCAGCATTATATTTTCAAATTTTCACAGGACTAGTTTCGATGGTTTTACCGAACCATTAGCCTCAGCTGCAAAAGCGCAAATGAGCGAGATAAGATATAATGATTAGATAAGATAAGAACGCTTGGACAGGAGACAAGCTACTGGCGCCATCTGTTGATGAACCAGAACTAAAACATAATTTTTTTAAAGGCTGAAGGCAAAGATGGATTGGAATTAGGGTCGTTAACTAGAACAGAAAGATTTTTTTGAATGTGAAATGACTCTAGAAAATCCAGTTCATCAATGGAAGATGTGTTTTGAATAATTTTGGCAGCAGAAAAATTGAAAGTGTGATTTTCGGACCAGCAACGTTAGGCAACAGAAGACTTCTGTGTTTCCTTTTTTCTAACATATGCCTCATGTTCCTTAACGCGAAATTTTAAGGCTCTCTTAGTTTGGCCAATGTAAATTAAACCACACTGGCAAGGAATCCTGTAAATACCCTAGGAATTCATATCCGGAATGGGGTCCTTGAGTATGAAACTCGGAATTTTATAGAAGGGAGAATAAACGACCCGAAAGTTAAATTTCTGTAAAATACGTGCAGCTTTATAGCTAATTGATGGAAAGAAGGGAATGACAACAGAATTTTTATAAGCTCCTGAAACAAGAGTCTGCCTTTTGGCGCATTGAGATGAGAATTTTTTAACTGCTTGATTAATAATGTTGGGTGAAAAGCCCCTGTCAATAGCTACTACTTTTAAATAATTTAGTTCTTCATCAAGGATAGTTTGGAGGAGCAAACTTGAAGAGCCCGGAAAACATAGGCATGAAATGAAGCAAACTTTTGTTTAGTCGGATGGCATGATTTGAAGTGTGGTGGAAGGCAAACCGATGAAGGTTTACGGTAAATTGTAGTACTGAAGTTGGACGTGTTACGTGTAATCAGAATGTCGAGAAACGGAAGAGAATTGCAAGTCTCAAGTTCAAAAGTGAACTGAATAGCAGAATCAATGGAATTCATTGTTGAAAGAACTTTATTTAAATCATCTTTATTACCTTCAAACAGGGTAAAAGTATCGTCTACGTAGTGAAACCATACCGGGAAGTTTAAAGTTACAGACAATTTTGATTCATAATAATGCATGTAGATATCAGCCAGGATGGGACTGAGGGGGCTTCCCATGGCTAATCCCTCAGTTTGTTTGTAATATTTATTTTGGAAAACAAAATGCGTTTGTTTCAAACAGAATTGAGTAAGAGAAGAAGAAAGAGAGAAGAAGTTGAATGAAACAGAGTTGAATGAGTTGAGTTGTTGTTTGACTTCCAAATTATCTAAATGAATATTTGTTCGGCGTGTTATTGTATTTTTTACCTAATTTCTTAACAAAGAAAAAAATTATTTAACATGTAACTGTGTTCTGCTCCAGCTCCTGATTGGTAGCAACGGCTATTTATGTCGAATGGGATTTTATCAAATTTTCTACATACTTTGACCATAAACAAACTAAATTTTTGGAGAAGAATACTTCATTTCAGAAACTGCGTTAGCTATAGTTAGCTAGCTATGTCAAAAGTAATCCCGTCAATGTTCATATGACTTGCTTAAGCTGTTATTATTTTCTTTTAAAAAAAACTTAGATTTAAGTGGCTCTTCAAATGTATTTGTGTGTCGGTGATGTGTGTAAAACATAATTATCGTCATTGTTATCATCATAAAACTGTCCACAAATCAAGGAACTACTGTCTACTATGAGAGTAATTCCAGGGCACGTTTTGATTTGCTCAAGGTCATAAATTTAAGACAACATAAGCAAAAGTAAATTTAAAAAGTATTTTCAGTCAAATATTTAGAATACCAGTTTTTAATATTTTTTTTTCATTTTAGTTGACAATTCGTTTTTGAGAGTATGTGTGAGCATGTGTATGTGTGTGTGTGCGTGCAAATTTCCGAGTGCTGTTTCATAATGATTCTGCTTTTTTGTTTCAATACTGAAAATTTGTAAGGAAAAGTTTCGTGATCATGAATAATCCCTTGAAAAATTATGTTTGAAAGAGAAGGTCTTCCTGAGCTCATTATTTCTTAATTTCAAGAATAAGAGTAACATTATAACTTTCCAATCAGCTAGCATCCACTTATTGTAATCCTTAAGCTACAAATCATAATAGAAATCTGCTCTCATTTTCAACAAAATATTTTAGTTCTGTTTACCAATAATGTTGCACTACAAGCTGACAAAGACGCTGACTGAAACTCAGTTAAATATTTCAAATGAAAAATTAATAATCACAGTAAAGAATTTTAATGACTTCTTTGGATCACAGCTTCACCGATCGGTTCAAATTGAAAAGTAATGTCTTGAATATAAAAATATTAAAATAATACACATCACCTGATGGTAATTCTTCTGCCATGTCGAATTAACTTATTTCTCTTATAGCTGTTAATATTGTGTGATAAAACATAACCACCCTTGTCCAACTTCTTTCTGATGAAATCTTCGTGAAAAATGCTGAGAACCTTTACCGATGAAAGATTAAACACGAACCACCCAACCGGGATAGTGGTTAGCGACTGTAATAGCTGTACCGAAGGCCTTGGGTTCAAATCTCGGAGAATGCATGGATGTTTGTATAGTGTCTGTGCGGTATGGAGGCACTCTAAATATGCGACTATGCGAAGATCCTCTCGAGAGGTTGGTGGCAGGAGAAGAGGAGCGGGAACCCTCTGACCCATCCGCCGGGGGGCTCTCTTTCAATATGGAGGCGGAACTGTGCAAAGTCGCAGTGTCACCGTACTGCTGATATTACAGACCTTATCTCATGTTACTGTCAATCAAATGGGTTAAGCTACAAAGAAAATTAAATACGAAGTTGAAGAAACATTTGCGTACGTTCTAGTACTATTTGAGAGCTGCATTTTAGAAGATATCCATTTTTATAAAATGTTATCATTAAATCGAAGAAATACATTCTTAAATCAGGAACAATTTTACATTGATTTCATACGCTTCATTTCAGACCTACAAAAAATAACGTTAAATTGAGAATAAAATCGGTTATTCCTAAATCGGAATTTGATTATATTTACAGTATTTGCTTTCACTCTAACGTCCATGAAAGATAGCGCAAATTTTATGAACTACAAAGAGAAAAAATGCATGGGAACATCGATGGTTATATTAAAATCAACAAATGATATTTTGGAGAAGCCAGAAGATCATAAGTCGACTATGATCTGCATTTGTTCTAGTACTATTTGCTTTCATCTTTCAAATTTAACAAACATATTTACACATTTTCTTAGAGTTTTAAAAAAATTATAATTTTATCTTTTATATTTTTCTGTCTACTACTGAAGGGAATTACTGGAAACAAAATTAATGAATCTTGATAAGAAAAGGGTTAAAGCGTAAAATTAGAAAACAATAAAAAAAATTGACCTATTAAATTTCCCGAAAAAGCAAAACATGAACAATCTAAATTACTGAACGCTCAGTAGCAAAGAAAAAAATGTTCTGCATCGTTGGCACTGAAAATACATTCTTGAATAAGCCTTTCGTTTCAAAGGTAATGCTTAAGATTCTCACAACTCTTAAGGTAATGTTATGGAATTATTGACATTGAAGTTTCTTTTTATCTTTCGGTGGATGACTAGTACAATGAACTTTCGCCATCACGCCTCACAGGCTTAAAAAACAGTTTTGCAATAGACTGTTTATCGGTTAACAAAATGAAAGCAAAAGCTTATAAAAAATGTTTCCATGTCTAATCCTTGGAGGAAGACTTATCTTAAATATCATTTTAGCAAGCTTGCGTAAGAAAAAAATAGAAAAGAAAAAAAGGTGTTAAAATGAATTCAGCCTTGAAAGTTTTATAGCCACCTGTCAAATATGTATAATGCTAAGTGTTAGGGAAACAATTAATGAAAAAGATAATATTGGATAATTTCATAAAGAATGCAGATTTTTTATACTTCTTTTTCTTTCCAAAATCAGATAAAAAATTCTTTTTTAGCGTAAAACATACTCTTTTTCATTCTCTGCTCTTTCCTCAACATTACGATGGAATTTTGTTCCATCAGTTTGCAGGACATCTTCGTCGAGCAAGCTCTACAGGTCTTTCAAAAAACGTCTCGTCTTTTAGGTTGTAACATTCAGCTTAGAATTTCTGCAAATATTGTTGACATTATCGTTATTGTCCGATCTCCATGTACTGCATTACTATTCTTATTAATAATTATTTAATTGTAATTCATTAATATTCTTAAATAAAATATAAATATTTCAAATATGCATCTTTTTCACTTTTTCACTAACTTTCAAAAAATAACTTCTAAAATCAACCTGCACTTTTCAAAACTTGCACTGATAATGAGAAAAGAATAAAATTGCTACCAGTTTTTATTGCTAGTTGATCTCTTCTGCCTCTAGTCTTTCGGTTGAAAAAAAACATCATTATTTATCAGATGAACCAACACAGGCAATCGTTTAACATTTGCTCGAAGAATAACTACAGTTAATATTGCATTTCTTATTAACTATAACGTAGTAGTAATTCATTATTTAAAAAAATAGTGTCGAAACTATGGATATACAAGAAACAAGGCATGTTCTCTAAACAAGCTAATAAATAAAATGTCACTTGGGATGTTACGGTTCGTTTTTACTTGGAAGGACCCAATTATACCGGAATCTTGTTGATGTTAAATCGCAGCACTGCGTATCATGTCTACATAACTGCAAAATTTAATATATCTTTGGTGTTAATGTCAATCGAAATAACTCAGTCTATCTCGAATGTCAAAACTAAAACAAGCGTCAATTTCATCAATTATTATTAAGCAAGTTAAATGACACCGCTTCGTACCTTTAATAAGATACAAATGCAGAGTCAACCGAAAATAATTTGAGATTTCTGACCATTTCATTAACAGACCAGCACGAAACGAAAAATTTTAGTATCATAGAAAATGTAGGATAAATCATCATTACCTAAAGTAAACGGATCTTGTTTAATACATTATTTATTATGACAAACTGCTTGAGAGGTAAACGCTAAAATTATGACAAATTGCTTAAGAGGTTCCATTGTAAGTCATGAGGATTTTTTTGACGTAGGAAGCGCGAAAAATGAGCTATGCCCTCACTGGGACTCGAACCAGGACCTCGAATGCACGCCGAGTCTGCTACCGTTACGCCATGAAGGCATGCAGAACGGAAGGAGAAAAAACATTATACCCTTAGCGGGAAGCACTTTCTAAAATGCTTTTTCTAGAAAAAACTGGTTAATGCTCACGTAACAAACTGGAAGGCCAAAAACAAAATACCTTGTTGTATGTTGCTTCAGTCCTCAGCAGCAAACTCCATAATGGTCAGTATTTATCAGACATGGCCACAAATGCTCGATCATTGGTGAGCCATAAGCACGCAGCTCTCGGTTCATACAATTAAACAGACAACAGTTGCTGTATATATATGCACGGTGATGGTAGCGCGAACGCGAGCCATATTCCCTAAAAAATAATCTCTTCTAAGGTAGCAATGCTCTATGATCTATCACCGTAAAATAGGCCCTTCAAGGATTTTGCTATTCTCCTCTCATTTACGATCGTAATCTATACCGTCGTCGTCGCTCAGAGGGAATTTAGCAAATTAGAGGACTCGTTCTTTTTTCTGCAGCCGTCGTTGCCATGGTTATGAGACCTAGTGTGGAATAAAAATGGTCTTGAAGTGCCTATTTTAAGGTAACAGATTATAGTAGTTTGCAGTTACAAATAATATGTTTTAATCAAGATCTATACATATTAAATAATCACAGGTACAAGCTTTGTCTCTGTACATAAGTAATATTACGGATGAGTGCTTATTACCAACGCATTTAAAATAATTGTAGTCTGAATGAACAACTGCTGAAAGATTCTGAAGTTTGAGCTCAGTTGTCAATTAATTTTATGTAGATATTTTTTGCTGAAAAAACATTATATTCAATCTTTCAATTCATTGCTGGTAACAATAATATATTTGCTCACTCTCAAGAACTGCAATTTTCTGATAGAAAAATATCAAAATTGACATCTTTGGGGAAAGCAAGCATATATCATCCCTTCCCGCAAAAATGGCTCATGCCAGAATTGTTGTACATGGGCTTATCATTGACGTTTAACTATAGCAGTGGAGACATACTATCATGTTTCTTCTATAGCTGCGGAAGACTGTAGTCAAAGTTTTCATAAGTTCTAATTTTAAATACAAATATCGGTAACTAAAAGAAACAAAGCTACAAAACACGTGCTAAAAACGTCAAGGTTTAAGTATTTTCTATTTCTGAGTGAAGCGTGAAATTTTCTAATGCATAGATCCTGCCAGTCATCCACAAATTCTGGGTCTGCATCGTCAAAACCAGTTTCTGGTGAGTCATTTTTTCAAAGTTCAATATTCACTGTACGACTATTAGAGCCCATTTTGCTCTTTCTCTTCCT
>KK117669.1:715055-740672 GCA_000611955.2 Stegodyphus mimosarum
TCGGGGAAATGTGTGCGACCACAGTATTCAAATCTGGGTCATTAACATACAATTCCTGCGCCTAGGCAAGCAGATGAAATGGTCCAAAAGAAGGAAGGCGTTCAACCTGCGTATGAGTTAGAGAACGATACAGAAAATGAGTTTCACAAAACTCAACCATCGAAGAAGAAAGCAATGTTTACAAGCAGCGACATCTTTATAAAATATTTGGAAAAATATGCTTCGTGCATAAAGGCATCATACTCATTAAGATTCGAGTTGTCACATTTTTTATTTGAGTTGAACAACCGGTCATCAGAACAGTGATTAATGGCATTAGGTGCGAGTAATTACATGTCTTATTAGCAATGCATTAATTGCATTGCTAATAAGACAGTTTGTCAGTCGTCTACAATGCAGTGTAATTTTGAACCAGATGGCCATGTATTATGTTTTGCAGTAATTTTTACATTCTGCCGTTGTATCTTTGTATTTTCAACTGTTGTTGCTAAATTTGCTTTCTGTACCATAGTAAAGAAAGTGTATCAGACAGAACTTTTCCAATCCTTTATTTCGCATGCTTCGTTTGCTCAAATAAAAGGTTGATAGATAAGCAAACAGTGGATTACCTGTTCCGTATTCTCAGATAGCTTGGTTGAAAATAAGCGGTTAATTTAAAATGCAAAATATTATCCAATACTTTTCCCAGTTAATGATGGAACGCTAGAATAATATCTATGAATAAGAATTACAAAGGTGTTTCAAGTAAATCGCAAATATAACTTTTTAAGTTAAAATGACAAAAACCATGTTTTTCGCATACATTTTATTTAATTTCCCAAAAAACCGTAAATTATGTTATTACAAAATTTTTCTTTTCATACGTAACTGAAAAATATTTTGAAATGTTAGGAAACATAACATGAAAAATATATTAACATTTTTTAATCGGAGTTTTCTTGAAAAATAATCTTCTGTCATGGTTACAAACCAAGCAAAACCAAAAAAACTTCTAAGAGATTTTAGGACGTACTTCAAAGAAAGGTAAAAAATGAATATGTAAATAAACATCTGGAAGTCTTTCGCTCCAGTGAATTTCGCTAACTTCCTACAAATCTTTGCATTTCAAAAGTTGTTATTTTAGAGCAGGAGCTTAGTCATATTCAATAAACTTTCAATGAGTTCTGAGTAAAACACCAAGCAGTAAAACGAAGCTGTGGAATGTAATAGTCATAAATTAGTAGCAAACGATATTTCATGACCTAAATAATAATAAATAATGATCAAGAAATTAAAAAAAGA
Organism: Stegodyphus mimosarum; assembly: GCA_000611955.2. Taxonomy (NCBI): domain Eukaryota; kingdom Metazoa; phylum Arthropoda; class Arachnida; order Araneae; family Eresidae; genus Stegodyphus; species Stegodyphus mimosarum. The sequence continues at coordinate 716,337 of KK117669.1, forward strand.
AATTGACTGAAATAATTTCTTCCTCAGCGGAAATTGTTTTGGGTTTGTATCCATCTTATTGAAAATCAGGTTTTAGGTCATATTTTAGTTTGTTTGTAAACAATGCAAAAGTAGATCACATAAACTTCCGAAGTGATGCGTATTTTCAAGTCCAAGCATGAGTAAGAGCCATTTTTGTTCTTTCTCAAGGTAATCACACTCTCATGATGTTCTACTAAGATACAACAATTATGCATGTACTGAGTGTACCGTATGCTTCAATAACTAATTTGTGATTATGTTTGTGAAAGAAAAACACATTATTGTTGCTTCTTATTCCGTGTCCTTACACTAAACAACGTGAGCTGGCTTCCTGAATAATCATGAATAGATGCAAGTGCAGTGCGTCTTTTATTTATAAAAACTTGCACTAAATACTGATTGAATAGGAATGACTATAGTATGATTTTGATCAAGAACATCCATGTCTTTATTCAACGCCATTACCTTTTAATTTGGTTCATTTTTTAAATTGAAATCTACGGACCATTATTCAAGAGACATTCAATCTGAAATCTTTCCGAAACACTTTGTATATCCGTAAGGTCAAGAAATCGTAACTTCAAATATGAACTGTAGAAAGGAGAAGACTTGCATCTCTGTAGAAAGTTTAGAATGCTTACTTGGTAAATGAAAGCATGAACCAGGCTTTAAACCATCCAGATTTTTGTCTTTTCTATTTTGCATTTTTCTACTTGTATTTTTTACTCTTTTCATAAATCTAACTAAAACAAAGTCAAATAACTATGGAAGGCCTAGAGGCCAAATAATAAGCGCATTGTAGAAATTTCGTATGCAGTACAGCAACAAGTAGTCTTCAAGCCTAGTTTAAAAAATTATAATATATTTTCTCCCTCCTTCCAGCATGCTTTCGTGGTATAACGGTAGCACATTCAGCGCGTATTCTAGTTGTCCAGATTCGGGTCCCGGCCAGAGCGGTGCTCATTTTTCATTTCTCCTGCTTCAGAAAAAAACCTAATGACTTTACAGTGGAGCTCAAACTACAAGGTGGTGGACAGTAATTCGTCACCACCAGGATTTGGTGATTGGGTTACCTAATTTCCAGTCGCCCTTTAAAAGGTGGAGTCTGCTTCCAGCATGCTTTCGTAGTATAACGGTAGCCTACTCGGCGCGTATTAGAGAAGTCCATTTCTGAGTCTCGGCTAGGCCATTCCACATTTTTCATGTCTCCAGCATCAATAAAACCCAAACGACGCCACAGAACTGTCTCATTAAAGTTTTTCCTAACTACTGTATAACTAGTATTTGTATACGTTAACACGTTGCCATATTTTCCATGCTGGTGGATGTATAAAAATGACCTGCAGTATACGTTGCCAAAGTACCCGTCAAAGTATTGCACGTGGAATTCTAGAATTTAATCTAACCCTTTATTGGAGGTGTTAAGTTGGCTATTAAATCACCCACAATCTTCGGATTGTCCCTGTATAAATTACTCTTTAAGTAATCCCATAGAAAAAATTCAGAGATGAAAAACTTCCCGGTACAGAAGGAAAAAGACGAGGTGGTGGGCACAATCCCATCAAAAAATATGTTTGTCGCTTTTATTGGAAAGCAAACGTTCAAAATCTAAGTTTTAGGCCTGCGAAATAACCTGATTTCTTCCAAATACGAAACTTCCATTTCTTAAGTTTTCTTCGATTTTATGAACGCTCGATACATGTTTAAGAAAAGCATCTTTAGACTTTGTTTGCTTTAAATATTGATTCTAGATGTTCTATTTACAAGATTTCTCTGAAGAAGATAATATATTTTATGAAAAAGATTTCAATATTACGTATAAGGCTTCCATCAACATAAAATATGAAATTACAGCCCCCGGCAGAAGAAAATTTCAACAAGCAACTAGTCCTGTGAAAATATTGAGAATATTACGCTGATTTTTGTTGTTTTGACTTCTGAATTAGTTTCGTTCGGCGTGTTATTGTGGCTTAATTAAGCAATATATTATTACTTTGAAAAATTGCATGTAAAATGCTTTGCACTTCTACACAAAAAAAATCAGAAAGATATATGAGAACGAATTTACTGACTTAGTTTATTTGAACTGTGGATTAATATTAGAAATTAATTCCTTTTATTCGCACAAAGGGAACATAAAGAAATGAGAAACTGGAAAAGAGATATTGCTCGCTTTGTACACCCCAGTTTTCATCTGGATAAATAGCACAATTTATTATACCTGTAGTAACTTTATGAAAATTTTAAATGTGATTATCTCTGATAAATATGCATGCATAGGTTCAGAATGTTCTTTTTCTTTTTCCTTTTTCACTGTTTAACATAGTGAAACATAAACAATATTTTACTGACAGAAATTATTGTTTTACGAGGACCATACAAAATCTTAGCTTTTCGTATTTACAAACTTTCCTAAAGTACTGTCAAAGGTTTCTTTTTAATCTAGACTTTCTCTTTCCTATTCTAAAAATAATAAAATGATCATACGAAAGTTTTCCAGATTTCGTCCTTCTAAAATTAGTAGTTACGATATAATCCGTGTACAGAGCTGATGACATATGCTTGTTTTTGAAAACAAATGTAAAATTGAAGTTTTTAACCAATGGTATTCAGATTTAAATTTCTATAAACGAATAATAACTAAGTAAGTTTGTACTTAGGAATATGAAAATTAAGTACGGCTTCACCATTTTAATCTAACATCCATAATGCAATCTTCCCTCTGTTAAAACACGCCTTGGCCACAAAAACGAATAGTCTAAAATTCCTCATTTTTTTTCTGTCACCAACTACAATATTGCAAGTAGTGGGAACTGTGTATCTGAAATTATTATTCAGCCTATGCAGAGCCTATGCTTTGCATGGGAGGCATACATTAATATCATGGTCTTAAAAATAAGAAAATTTCAGAATATTTGTTAAAACTATGAGCTTCTTGTTATTGTTTCAAATGGCCAGACACTTGAAACTTAATGCAATCGCAGGGCCAAGACTTATCCGCAGAGACGTGACTAAAAATTTTTTAACTGCGGCAAAAAGGTAAATTCACGTCTCCATATGAAAAGCAAGTCAACTACACCTGTAAATTTTTGCTTTCGGTAAATGTTTTAAACAATAATACCGTAATTCTGATAGTAATTTTAATCCCATTTTTATATACAGGAAAGAAACATGCAAAGTGTGTTTAATTTTAAAATGAAAGAAGATTAGAAAGTACGTTTTTAATAACTCAGCCAAAATTAATAACTTCGAAAACCATAAATTATAATGCAATTAATATAAAAGGATATTGCATCAATTTTGAAGACGTTGTATCAGAATTAAAATTTTCCTTTATTAGAGCAAAATAATCACTTTATCAAGTAACGTTTTATGCAATGAATATTCACGGTTAAACAGCATCTTTTCCTTTTCAGTAAGTGAAGGTATTTGTGACTATTTAAGATTTTAAATTAACCGTATCTTTTTTCACTTCAGCAACAGTAACTGAACACCGTGGTTAGATGGTTATTTAAATACACTCACGTTTGTGAAAATTGCAACACCAAGAAGGAATCGTCATAATTGAATGCAATTTAATACACAGTTGAGTGGTAGTGGTACAAATAAATGATTAAATGTTCAAAGCAAACAAACAAGAACAAGAGATCAGAATCAGTATTTTGTGTGGCCACCACGCGCCGCAATAAGTGCTGCTACACGACGTGGCATGGAGTCAAACAAAGTTTGAATGTCTGACTGAGGAAGAGCATTCCATATCGTTTGTACGCGTACCCAAAGTTCGTCTGCAGACGCAACAGGACGAGGATCACGAGCAAGACGCCGACCAATGACATCCCACACATGTTCAATTGGCGACATATCCGGGGAACACGCAGGCCAAGGAAGAAGCTGTACCTGCTGCGCTGCAAAGAAGGATTTAACAATCCGAGCAGTATGAGGGCGGGCATTGTCCTGTTGAAATACAGCGCCTGGCAAGCTTTGAAGGAAGGGAACAGCTTCGGGCTGTAGAACTTCACGGATATACCGGTTGCTGTTCAGATTGCCCACAATTCGTAGCAATTGAGATCGTCTATGATATGCTATGGCGCCCCAGACCATAACTCCGGGTGTTCGTCCACTGTGGCGTTCGATAATGCACTCCGGAAGGTGGCGTTCACCGGCATAGCGTCTGACACGAATGCGGCCATCATGGTACCACAAATTAAAGCGGGATTCGTCAGAAAACACGACATGCTGCCAATCAGCACGCCAGTCTCTATGCTGATTGGCCCATTGTAGCCGCAGGCGGCGATGGTCGTGCGTTAGGGGGATCCTGTATAAAGGAGTCCGTGCGCGCAGTCCACACTGCAGCAGACGTCTACGAATTGATGAAGCACACAATGAAACACCTGTAGCTATTGACCACAGTGCTGCCAATTGTCTAGAGGAAGCTGTACGGTCCGTCCGCGCCATGCGGACCAGGTGTCTATCATCGCGAGCTGACGTCACATTTCGGGGTCCACTCCCGGATTTCCGAGTTGTCCGACACTCGTCCGTCCACTGCTTCCAAACGCGCATCACTGTGCTGCTGTTACGCTGCACACGAGAGGCTACTGCACGATACGACAATCCAGCTTCACGAAGGCCGATGATTCTCCCTCGTTCAAACTCTGTAAGTTGTTCAAATCTCGCTCTCTTTCGTCAACGAGGCATAAGTACAGATTGAGTTAACGTTTACCACTAGCAGATAACCACCGATAACCATACACGCCTCGCTACAGCCGTCTATTTATTCGGATCCATCAGCCGTTCAGAGGGCGCTGCTCAGCATACGCATGCGCTACGGATTTGCAATTCTAATCATTTGCATATCATGCGCTACTTTGCATTTCCTGAAAATTTCAGCTCACTCGCGTAAGTTCTTCATGGTGTTGCAATTTTCACAAACGTGAGTGTATGACAAAGCACATGAGGGCTATTGGCGTAAGGGTAGTTACACCTTCGTGGAGGAATTTCTCAGGCTGACTAGCTCATATTCTTGTTACTTATGTAAAAAATTATGAAACGAATTATGCAGCTGAAACATCAGGCAACTGACAACATTGAAATGTTTCTACGTATATAAACAACAGCTTCCTTTGTAATTGAACAAACCATAATTGTAAACTATCTTTAAACGATTGTAATGTTCCTCACTTGTATTCTATTAACTAAGTGTTGAGGAACTTAGTGAACAGTTAAGCGAATATTCGCTTAAGTTCAAGAACAGAAACGTAAACTCAAGAAGGGTTAATTACCCTTTGCTTCCACAAAATAAAGATTAACAATAGGCCCCTTTCTCAAGGCGTACAGCAAAGCCTCTACTTGGACTTAAAATGTAAGAACTAAGAATTAACTAATGATTAACTAAAGAGATTTAGCCGAAGCTAACACAGTTCTGAGCTAGTTGGCGAGTAATATTAAATTAGCCAGCGAAGCTATCAAAGGGCACAAAATACGGGCGAGCGTAGTAACAGTTAGAGAGACGTAGCTAAAAGGCAAACGCATGCTAGTCGGGAAACCTAACTCTCTCTCTCGAAGTCAGTGGAACTTTGACTTAAATACTACTCTACTTCTCATTTGCATTTAATGTTATTCTGAAAACTCATTCTGGTAAGAAATTGTAAGCTGAAGCTGAAAGAGATAGGAAAGTAATGTAAACTTTAAAAAACTGTTATGAAATTAAAATGTACCTTACAAGATCGATCTCGGAACTATTTTAATGCCTGAAATTAATACAATTAATTGATTTTTAAAACTCTAAATGTCTGCAGCATTTACATCATTCAGATTTTCGAATTAAAAGCTGATTCTTCAGTCATCAAATCCAATAACAATAATTTTTCACAGTCAGAAATTGGAAAGAGAAGTTATTTTATTAAATCGGCTTATCGTAATAAAATGACTGTGGGATAAAATTTTTAACGTATAGAAATCGAAAGAAAAATCTTTCAGAATCAACAACCTAATGGTAATACGTAATTATACATGGATAGTCATAATAAAATATAAATAAATAACAATATAATATATAAATATTTTCAAATATTTTACATAAATACTAAATGAAATTTGAAATTGTAATATGATAAAATAAAAGAGAAGAATTATCAGCCATTGATTTATGACATTTGCTTATCTTGCTGCTTCTAGTCGTAAGAGAGCTCCTCCTATCGGCTGAGCTGTAAAGACTCTCAACACTTGGTACTTCAGTCCAAGACTCGAATCTCGACGAAAGCGCTGGTTGCATGCGCATTTTCGTGGTATTTTCCTATGTGTATATTATTCTGTTTTTCTTAAAAAGTTCTCCATGTTCTTCATCTCTCTCCCTAGGCAGATCGCCCTCGAGTGCTTTGCCAGATTCAAATAAACCAAACCAAACTAGTGACCATAATTATATATAGTGCTTTGCACCTCAAATACGAGCCACAATTTAGCATAATATTCTGCAATTCAAATTATAAACAGTTCTTTTTGGAACAAATAAAAGAATTACGAAATTGGTTTTATTTGGCAAATTCAGAATGTATCATTAGAGCTGGTACTCACGTTATAGTGTGTGAGCAGAAAAAATAATTTTTTTCCTCTTCGGGTACCATATGCATTTTCGTTTTATCAGTTCGCAGTAATTTCCTGCCACAGTTAATAAATAAATCTCAATGTCCAAAGTTTTTCTTAATTCACATTGCGTAGCTTATACGGTATTTCGCATGCCTTCATGATGTAGTTGTCAGCACACTCAAGGCGTATTCGAGAGGCCTGTGGTTCGAGTCCCGGCTAGGGCATTGCTCATTTTTCATCTTTCCTGCTTTAAAAAAATACCTAATGTCTCTATAGTGACGCCCAAACAGAAAGCGAGTCGATGATGATTCTCCACCACCAGGATTTGGCAACTGGATCCCTTAATCCCCAGTTACCCTTTAAAAGAGGGCGTATATAAGGTATTTCTCCCGCCTTCTTCGTGGTGTAGTAGTCAGCACGCTCGGAGCGTATTCAGCGTATTCGAGAGTCCCGGCGAGGGCATTACTCATTTCCTGCTTCCAAAAACTTCTAATGGCTCTACAAGCTCATGATACTAACACAAAGCGAATACGTTTTCACGACTGGAAATATTTATTTGTCTTTGCTAAAATTATCTTTTTCTTTTCGTTGTTTCCAATTCTGCCGTTATGTATTCGAAACAATGAACGAAATAATACTAACTTTAAGTGCAATGAATAAGCAGTTTCATAATTTTCCATGCCTCCACTTTTAATTTATGTTAATTATTCTTTCATCTTGGCATGGCCCGCTAGTGGCCAAGTATGTAAGACTGTTGAAGACTGCTGACAAATCATCAGGGGTTTGAGTTCCCATGAATGGGCCCATGGCATCAGCGTTCTTGGGATTTAGTCATGCTAATGTAAATGCCAACCAGTTCTCCTTATACAGTTATCTATAAAGGTATCTGTCGCCTTAAGCAGATGTGCTCTTGACCTTTGTTTATTCAAACAAATAAAAAATCCCTGCGGGTACTATTCCATTAGAGCGGCGTCAGTTAAAAATTAAGAAAGAATGAGAGGAAAACAATGCTACAACAACACTCCGAATATTGTGGCTCGGGATTTTGATTTTCGTTTGAAATATCATCACACGTTACCTTTTTTTTTCTTTTTTCCCCCGTATTTCGCCATTTTTTTGTACGAGAGACTACACAATATGGAAGTTACCTAATGACGAAGAGGCTGCATTAAAGATTACTCAATTAACAACTGATTCTATTCTCAGAATCATCTGACGAAGTTAACGCTTGACTCAAGCAAAACTCCTAAATTGCGTTGTTACGTACGTTCTTGCTGTCAAAAAAAAAAAAGATTGAGAACCAAAGCATGGTTTGAAGGCTCGCGTCTATCTTTCCTCAGTGCCGTTCGTTTTATTTAATATGTACTGTCAGGAATTGTCGTCGATTGAATTTTGCCAACTTCAGTTAGAAATCAGCCATAATAGGGCAATAGATTGGAGTAACTACTTGAGGGAGGTATGTGCGAATAGTTTGATGTCTCGTAAGAGAAATAAAATTGTGGAGCCAACAAAATCGTAAAAATAGACGAAAGCGTTTTCACAAAAAGAAAAAACAATATTGGGTATGTTCTTTCGGAACAATGGGTATTCGGAGGTTTCATGTTGGAGTCGAAGGTCTCTGTGTGGTCTGCCGCAACTTTGAGAGTACATGTATAAAAATTTTTATTCAGATGATAATCACGTGTCTCTTTTCATTATTTCCCCGAGATTTGTTTAACTTGAAGCCGAAAATAATTTTTGACCATGAGCCGAAATATGTTCTTTGATCATTTCAATCGTTATATAGTCATTAGAATCAAAAATTTCAATAAGCTACAGCTTCCGAAAATCATGTTAGTCAGGAATAAAATGACAAGTGAATTACCCTTTTCTGTTTTGAATTAACAGCACGTAATGTTGTAGTTGCCGTGAGAAGATAGTAAAGAATATTTGAAGGAAATTATGCTATGGCTGTTTTTTTAGAAGATTTTCATTGCAGTTCCAGAGATATTTTACCTAACATTTTTTGTGCTTTAAATATTCCATTTGATAATCATTATTCTTCAATATCTTTCTACATCACAATTTCAAAAACAATAGAACCTTTTGTAATGTCGAAAGATTTATTTATCCCATTCCTCTTGAATAGCTTTCCAAAGCCCAAGGAAGGTTGCATGTTGACGTTTGACGCCCAAGGAAGGTTAAGCCCTCATACCGCTTTTTAAAAGTCGAGTAAAGCAAATACATCAGAATATTTACTGGAATATGAGTGAAGGATAGGCGCTTGATATCCGTTTCTCTTTCCACTTTTTTCTGGAAGTTAACAGTGGATTTTCATATGTGGTTGCTTGCTTCGTCTTAATGCATTTCTACGGATTGATGTCAATGTGGCTGAACAGAAGGTATTTTGCATTTGAAAACAGGGTATAAAACACCGGGTGTTTATAAAGTCCCGGACCCATTTTGATGTTTAATAACTCATAAAATAATGAAGATATAAACAAACTTACGGCATTTATTGATGGAACAACTTATATATTTTCCTTTTCAGGTTTGAATATCTTTACTTTTGTAAATATCGTCTGCGCATGTGATTAATTTCAGATAATTTCATTTTCCAGTCTAAATATCTGTACTTTTCTAAATATCGTCTGCTTATTAATTGCGTTTTTCTCTCTTTTGTTTGTTAATCGCCATAATGTTCGCATATGGGGATCTGAAAATCCCCGTGAATACCATGAGGCACAAATGGATTCCCCAAATGTTAATGTGTGGTGTGGACTAATGCTCGACCGAGTTATTGGGCCTTTCTTTTTTACAGAAAAGACGGTCTCATCAGTCGTATACTTAAACATGTTGGAAAATTTCGTATTTCCACAACTAGAAGAGCTTCAGCCACATGTCTTTGTGCAACAAGATGGTGCACCACCTCACTGGGGTACCATCGTTCGCAGTTCTTTGAATGACCATTTTACAGGAAGATGGATTGGGCGAGGAGGTCCAATTCCTTGGGCACCCAGATTACCTGATACAACGCCGCTGGACATTTTCCTTTGGGGATTTGTAAAGGACAACATTTACAGAAGGAGAGTGTCGAACATCGATGGCCTAAAAGCCAGAATTACAACGGCAATAGCGTCTGTGGATGCCGACATGCTTGCCGGTAACTGGCGTGAAATTCAGTATCGACTTGATATTCTCGATGCGACGATGGGGGCACACGTGGAAGTTCATTGACAAGAGTCCTGAAACTTTTTTAGTCTATCTAACCATTTATGTTATTTAATTAATTAATATTAATTTAATTAATATTAATGTTAATTTTAATCTATCTTTATTATTGTATGAGTTATTAAACATCAAAATGGGTTCGGGACTTTATAACACCTCGTATATTCCTGATAATATATGGAGTTGACCCTAACAGCTTTCTGCTCTCTCTTTAACTTTTATATGTCCTTATATCAAAAACCAGTAGCACTCATAAATCCCTTTGAAAAACTTTCTTTAGACTCTTTGAACCATGCTCTAAGATTTTTTTCTCCTCTTTGATGATAATAAATGATTATTTGACTACCTCCTTTTATTGCCGTCATTAAAATATACCTAAGATTCATCTATTGTGATAACATTTTTCCATTTTTGTGCGAATAATTGTTTCTTATAGAGAATTCTGCTGCGTGTTCTGCTTTCGGCGATATGTCGTGCAGAAAGACGATGCACATTACGTTTTTTGGCATTTTAAGGATTCAATTCAGCCTTTGTTTACAGTTGACACTGAGCATTTTAACACTTGTACAACTGTCCTTTGAATTCGAAGATTTCCTTTGAACGTTAAAGTTCGTACCTTTGCAAAATTGGAAGCATGCCGTTTTTTCCATGGATATATATTTCGAACAATGTTTCTCCACGAAACCAAACTTTGACGTTTTTTTGTTTCCTTTCTTTCTGATAATAGTAATTATTGTTGCTTTGAGTAGCGAAAAATCATGGCTTTCGCAGCATTTTTTATTAACTAAGTTTTTTCGGAAAGAGCACATGTTGGCCTTCCGCCCATTGCTTCTTTAATAGCGCCATTTTGCATGAAAACAAAATTGTCAAATAACCAAAGACAATTTATACTTTCAAAAATATAGTTGCAGTTAAAAAAATTTCCAAGCAGGCGGTTTTTTTAATAGCAAGGCAAATTCGTCTAAAATGTGTGCGAACAGCCTCTTTATTTTTTCAGTCAGCTCAAAGTAATGCAGCAACGTAAATTAAGCAAATTTTTAATGAAGTAAAACCTAAAAACTGTTTATTCGTTCAAATAGGAATTAAGTTATTTTGGAAACAAATGTCAATCTATGTCTACGTGCCATTAACCGTTTTCTTTACGTAAAGGCAACCAAAAGGCAAAACACTACTCTTGAGCAAAAAGTCACATATTGTAATCGCTTGGAAAATGGATCGCTTGAACAGCTTAATTAATATCTTCTATAAATTTAGAAAAGTTGGTCATTAATGCTAGCACAGCTCAGCAGATTCAGCCAGAACAACTTGAAAATACAGATCCATATTCAAAAAGAATTTTATATTTCTTTTCAGGCTTGTTGACAGAAAACAGATTTCAGACTGTGAAACGAATGGCGTTATAAGCCGATTCTCTTCGAAAAGGGGTCACGTTTATTGTTACTTTATTACAGCTATTTATGGTGCTGATCTCTTATCGACAAACAGTTGTTTCATTTGCATTTCATTGATCAAGGTTAATAGTCTTTATTTCCGTTGCGATCACCTTATTTAAACACCTGTGACATCTGTCTCTGGGGCGTTTTCAGAGTATTTGTCTTGATAATATTGGGGATCTAGAGGCGTAACTTAATTAGAACTGCAGTACTTTGTTTGCATTTCTGAAACTGACATCTGAAAATTATTTTTTGCTTTTCAAAAATGGCAGCTAGCTAACGTAAATGCCAAAGTTCTTTTAAGATTTGTAAAATGAATTGGTTATATATGAGTTTATAAAACCCATTTATTCAAATTGTTGTTGTTTGCTAAAAAAGGACCGAGTAAAATATCTTGAAAATCTTTATTTTTTAAGCTGATGAAAAGGAAAAACTGTTATATTGTCAATGTCTGCCGTAATCTGAATTTTGCTTACAAGTAAATTCTCTTTTGTTAATATCACTCTTTCTGATAGTATCTACCACCAAAATCAAAATTAAGTTCGATACTGGCGCGATAACTAAAATCTTTCCAAAATAATTAAACACTGGCTTCTGGGTCTGCTTTCAAATGATTAAAAGTATTAACTAACTTTTCCATTAAATTATTCTTCTTAGTTTTGCTTGAGAGAATACGATAATACTTCAGAACTTAACTAGAAAATCAATCTTTTAAAATGCATGATTAATATTATTGCTAAAAATACGTAAAGAATGAATTGATATTTCCTGAGTTATTGTGAGGCAATTAATTCTATTATCTATTACAGAATTACAGAAATACAGTGAAACCTTTAATGTTGTAACTTATCCCACTTATCTGACAGGATCATCAGAAGAAGTCCACGTATTCATCGTTCCAAGGAGAGCAAGAGTGCTCCTATATTGCTCTGTTTCGCCTCCAATTTTGATGAAGAACATTCCGGGGTGGGACGGGTCCGACGGTTTCCAACCCTTCTTCTCATACCATCAGCCTCTTGAGAGGACTTTCGATACTCAGCATATTTAAAGTGCCCTCATACCGCACAGACTCTATACATTTACAAATGCCAATGTCTTCTCCAGGAATCGGCCCCGGGCTACCCGTACATCAGTCAGCGTTGCCAACCATTATCCCGGTTGGGCAACACAGTGAAACCTTGGTTCACGAACTTAATCTCTACTAGAAGATAGTTCGTTACACGAAATATTTTTAAGATGAAATAATTTTTCTCATATGGATTAATGTAAAATTAATTAATCCATTCCTGGATCCCAAATGATTTCTTGGAAAAAAGTACTTTGCATGTAAGTTTGTAATGCAAAACCAGCGAAATGCCTTAAACCTAACAAATATATGATATTAACATATACCCAATGCTAAACATATACTCGTATAAAACTAGGATAACTGGTACTAAATTTTACCGTACCTGTACTATGGAAAGTTGAATGCATAAGAAGGAAACGGTGAAGAAACCAAAGCTTTTGATTAAATTTTAAAATTAATGTATGAACGGAAGTTGTATTTCAGAGATTGTATTCCAAAAGAGCAGGTAGTTGCTGAGTTTCTAGGGTCTTTTTCTTTTCTTTTTCTCTTAACACCTCTTGCTTCTACTTGAGAATTGTTTGGCCTTTGGTACATTAAAAATTTGTTCATTGTGATTTTTTCTGGTCTACGTTTTAAATGTTTCTTAAGCAAGACATGGCATTACAAATTATTTCAAACATTTATGCTATTGTTGTAGGAGGGTAATGATGTTCCAGGAACCTTTGCACCTCCTTTGCCCAATTTCGCTGATAAAATAGAACGGAGTATCCTCCTTTCCATCTTCTTCTGAAGACGTTTTCTCCGCTGCATTAGTTGCACTTTGGAACACCGCTTGTGGCTGGCTTACTTTTCGTATTTTGAGACATCGTTCGTCCTCCGAAGCGTTTCTCGTGTGGAAAATTTGTTCGTCAAACGATTCATTCGTGATCCAATTTTGCAGGGTGCTAGAACAAACTGAATTGAAGTTCAAATAACAAAGCTGTTTAATGCGTAATTTTGGTTTTGATATAAGTTTTATAAAGAAGCTTAATTTGTTGGGGGAAAATATAGCTAGGCTTATCTTTTCTTTTAAGTACAGCATGCCTTTAGCTGTGACTTGCTTTTCTAAAGTGTGGATTTTTTCCCCACAAAACAAACTCTAATCTATGGCCCAGTTTCATCTAATTTTCAGGTGGAATTGCGTATGTTACATCTGCTGAATTCAACTTCTTCATGTGTTAGATGAACTTGTGGTTAGAGAAAGCTGACTGCTAAACTGAATTCCAGGGTACAGGGCTCGATTTCCCTAAAAGACGCTTTGTATATCACCCTTCTGGCAGGTATAATATCTGCGCTGTACCATGGCTACGCTCTCGGCGATGAGATTGGTAAAACATTAATGGGTTCGACTACTCTCGACAAATGCTTAAGAAACAAATATTCGGCCATTTGAAATATATACACACGCACACACACACACACACAAACACATACACACACACATATATATATACATGAGTACGTATTTGTGTATATATATATACACTTTTTAATTATGACCTAGAAAACTGCTTCGTAGATTACTCGAAATTGTGGTGTAGTGGATGATCGTATAGAGTTCTGGAAGAAGCACGGCCAGCTTGGTAGTTAAACGCCATTTATTTTTGGATGAGGAAGTTCTTAGCACATACTCCTCCTAATTGGTAGCACACTAGGGGTGCTAAACGTACCCCAGAATTTTAGATGCGCAATTAGACCTTACTTAAGGGAGAATAGCTAGCAGATACTAAGCGAAAAGTTGACAGTAGTAAGGCGAAGTGGTGAAAGAGGATACGTAGTTCGTTGCAGTGCTATTTAAAAGCCAGGAACGTTTTGTTTTAAATATGAGCAACGATTGGTCAAAAGATTTCGCGTTGCAGTTACTGCAGGCAAAGGGGACATAATATGGTACAACATGGAGCCTTGAAGAGGGAATGTGTAAAATTAAAATTAAGAATTTAAAGGTCAGTTCCAATTAAGCTTAGTTTGGTAATCAACTTTTCTTCATATTTTGATACCTTACGTAAATATATATATCTGAGAAGTTGTTGACATTGTTGAAATTGTCGAAGGACATCTGAATATTTGTTTCATTATTGAATATGCAACCACAAAGATTTGGGGGCAAAAATCGCACCGGTTATGGTTGAAGAACAACGTCGAGAATTTGCAGATTTTTAAAATATATTTAGAGAAAAGAGCGCCAGCAAGCGTTAGCAAGTTTCCAATAACAAAGTGAGGAAATTAATGAGACGTGTTCAAGATGAAATATTCGTTCAGAATGATTTTGGTTTGTATCAGCTTTATTTTGATTGGTATATACCAAATTTCTAAAATTATGATTAGCTGAAATCTTATGGAAGTATCTGGGTCATTAGCGTTGTGAAAGAATCATATGACATGGACTAATTTTGAAATGAGACAGAGAGATTTATTGCAAGCAGTTACTCTTTTTAGGGCAGAAAGAGGAAATAGCCAAAATTAACACACACACACACAAAAAAAAAAGAGTTAAGTTGCTATTGTTAGTTAAATTTATTATTCTATCCTACCTATTGTTATCTTTTATATAAGATATATAAGTATATGTAAGATAAAAAATATCAGCTTTATAATTTAATTTAGTAATAGTCCCTTAATTACTTATTTTTAATTTGAGTATTTCTTCTCTGTATTCTAAAAATAGTAATAACTTTTCTGACTGCGATATTTCTAGATTATTCTTTGCCACAGAGTTTACATAACGCTTATGACGCAGTTAATTCGGAACCTAAACTCTGCAAACTGAAACCTTTCTAACCTAAACCAAAACCCTTCTCTTAATAGACTGCCATATTGGATAACAGCGCAATTTAGCTTCTCTCTGTGTGCTGCTTGGGCGCAATGTCGTTGTGCTCTCTTCCTATCGCAATAGTATCAAAAATGTAAATGTTCTGGAAATGGGCACTCTTAGAGTGCCAAGGGAATTGTGGCCACAAATGTGAATTTATATCCACCTCGACTGCCAAGTTTCTCAGTCATTGAGGGTTTAAAATTCTATGCAATCAGAATTCTTCCTCTTCAATATGTCATGTACGTACTTTGTCGTTAGTATTTTCTGCGTCTCAGAGAACCTACATCAGTATTTCTAAATTTTGCTTTTATTACATATATATAGGACATGTAATAATGTAGAAAATACTAATAACATTGATGTTGATTCATAATGAACAGCAAACTTGGCAGCCGAGGCAGATAAATATTGATTTATGTGAACTGACATTTGCTGCCACAAATAACTTGGCAACCTAATCATGCCTACTTCAAAACAATTACATTTGTGATAGTTTTGCAGTAAAAAATGAAGAAACTTGCAGAAGTTTAACTAGGCCGAGGTACAGATAACAAGGTTTTAGTCTATGGGGAAGGTTTAGGTCCGAATTAGCTACGTCCTCACCGTTATGTAAAAGTTATATGTTGTGGATTAATCTAGAAATGACGCAGTTCATAAAATTAAACAGATGCTATTTTTAGAAGAGAGATGGGGAATAATCAAATTAAAATGAAGAATTAAGAGGCTATTGTTAATTTCAGTTACAATTTTGATTTTCATATTTTTTAGCTTACGTATATATCTGTATAACAGAAATTTGGAATTTAAGATGAAAATTAGATCATTCAAAATTAAAATCAACGGAAAAGCAAGTAAGATTAGGTAAAAAATGTAATTAAGAAAATAAACCATTATCTACCAGGAAACAATTTTTTAACGAAAAAATGAATTTAGATACAAATTTTAAATCTTCAATACTGTGGAAATTGTAAATGAAAACAAATTAATAAAACTAAAGTTTGTGAAAGTAAGCCATAGGCTAAAAGTATAGAAATGAATTATCGGTAAAATTTTGAGCTGTTGAAAATAAACTGACGTCACAGTTTTGAATCGTTACCGCATTCTCGGATTTCATGATGTGAGTGACAGGAATGATTTTAAATTTTTACCGCCCGTGATGATTGTGGTTTCAAAGCGATCTTTAGTGTATTCTGATAGATACACATTTAATGATTTTTTTTCGTACTAAATCAGGTGTGCGGCCCGAAAGTAAGCTATTTGTATTCCATTTTAACGTCACAGTATTTTCTGACGTCAGAACGTTTCTGAAATAGGCATTTAACGGTCGTAATGCATATGACGTCAATGGTATACAGCCCTCGGCGTATTTGCCTTAGAAGCTCTCTTTACGAATAGTAAATGAGGATTTTGTTTTGATTAATATACTATATTTTAGTCTAACGGAGGTGTTTTATTTTTTGACTTCTAATCTCAGACATAAGTGCAGACAGAAACGTTTTTAGTGCAGTAGGGCTTAGTTCTTGAGCGTCTGAAGGAGGAAAGAAGAATAAAGAAAAAGCGAATGCGTTTGGATTTCGCCTACCGACCTACTGTAAAGTATCATTATTATAATTAGATGTTTCTCATGCATCCTCGGACGGCGAAGCACGAGTTTTTCATTTAATACGAGCACTTTTTTTTTTATTGTTACTCAACAGAATTTGAATTTTCAGATAGTCTGGTACATGCATTCAAATCTTCGTACCTATTATGAAGTAATAATAGTATTTTCTCGCGTATTTCCCTCCCTAGCGCCACGTTCTGAATTTTTTTTAAATATTCGCGTAATTGTCTCCTCCCTCAATGCGTTCGGAGAAGGAGCTTCCATAAATTTTAAAGTGGATTCGCCAAGGTAGCGATCGTTTTCATCTCAATAATAAAGACAAACGCTCGCAAACTACCTGCAAAGGTCACGCCGAACTTTTTTATTTTAACTGTTGAACAGCAAGCCTCACACAAGGACCGAGCAGTCACTCCGAAATGAACACGAACTGACATTCAGTCTACGATTTCTCTGCACTTTCACCTTTTTTAATTATTTATGGATGATCTGAGGCCTAGGGAGTAGCAGAGAACAGATAAGAAAGAGCGAGACTCGTATTACAGAGAAGTAGAAATGAAGATATCTTATTAGATCCTGTAATGTTAATATTATTATGTATTCTTATGAGAACGAAGTTTCCTTTTAAAGAGGTAATATTGTGCTAGTTTTCATGACTACTTTTCATTTATTATGTTCTTACCGCCTCCTTCAGGAATTTAATTATTCGCGTAATTATCCTTTCTCGATTTACGAAAGATAAAAGTAGTGAAAAGGGGGAAATACAAGATTAAATACAGTTATTTTCATTCAAGTACAGCTCCAGTGTTCCAACTCAGAAATGGTCAATAAACGACACACGAGTTCCTTTTCCTCCTGCCGCGTGTTATCAAAATTTATCATCCTCATCATGATTACCATTAACTATAAACTTTTCAACGCATGTTCCTTTTCATACGTTTTCCGAATTGTTGTTACTGATAACATAAGAAAAGTATCTTGAGATGTGTAGTTTTAGCTAAATTATTGTATCTAACTCTGGAAGCACTTTCATATGCTGTGTACTTTTACCTTACGAACACAGTGAAATCACAAGGGGAAAAATGGAGGATTTTCAAGATTTCTTAAATTTAACATTGCCGTTGAGAACTGAATTTGGTAATATTTTTGCTTTATTTGAGTTTCCAAAATGTTTCTCATAAGCTTGTATTATATTTTGAGAACATAAATGTTTTACTGAAAATGACTGGAATTAGTTTAGTCTAGATTATATTACTAGAATACAGCAAAGCATACGGAAGCTCTCTCATTAGGAAGAGGGAGGCCTTCGTGGAGGGTTTTCTAAGGAAAACTATGAAAAAGTATCCATGCAGCCAGCCGGTACGCCAAGGTTCGAACCTGGATCGAATTAGTTAACTGCTTGGCCATTGGGGTAAGATTGCTAGAAAGCTCCAACCTACCTGATCAAAAAATGACCCTATTATCCAAAAGAGCACTCCATTCACACCACAAGCGACAACGGCCAGCGACTCAGTGGGTCCCCCATAAGAAAAATATATACGCCACAGATTTAATATCAAGGAAAAAGACACCTCAACAACTGAATAGCAAAGAAATGTAAATTAAATTTTATAATTGAATTAAATTAAGTTAAATTAAATTTCCGACAAGACAAGTCCGGAATTCCGAGTAACTAAAAAGTTAGTATAATATAACAAAGGGAAATAAAAAGAATACTCCAACCATGGTTGTCAATGCTATGTAAATTACAACCAACTTAATTATAAAAATTAAAGGCTGGGAAGACAACACAAAAGGAAAAAAGAAAACATAAAATAACTAACTATGAAAAATGCAATTAATTAAAACAAAAGTAATAAATAAGGAAATATACATATAAAAATACATAAGATACAAACACCAACCACAACACCACACAAACAAAGAAATTAACATCAACAAACACCTTGAAAATTAATAGTTAAAAATTCACTTAAACCCAAAAAGAAGATATTTCAAACCAAAATACCAGCAATCTGCTTATTACCATTAATAGAGCGCATTATATTTCTCGCCGGTACGTCAGGGTTCGAACCTGGATCGAATTACTTAACTGCTTGGCCATTGGTGTAGCGAAATATAGTAGTAAATTAAAGTAGAATACGGTTTAAGTCACTTTTTAGTTATCAGGGCTTTGGATAATTTAGAATTGTGATTAGCCGAATCGCTTGTTCTTCTTTTCTGTGTTCACTAAAATAAAACTTCTTGATTTATATATTTTTAGTGTTTTCGTTGATTTAGAAAATCTAAAATATTAATATAGTACTGTCTATACATTTTAAGATTGCATTGGGTTATTGGGATTATGGGAAATCACATGAAGTTTACTTGCCTAAAGGAAGGGATGCCTATACGGGGGATTTTTTAAGGGAAAATACTAGTTCGCATTCATGTAACACATGCGGAAGACGACATTTCTGCGGCCAATTCGCTTCTGTGACTCGGAATTTAACGAGTAAGTGAAACAATTAAATTCTATTTACTGCTTGGGCACACATATTTTTATTTTCTAAATAGCCAAAAACATGCTTTTCAAACATTTCTCAGAAACTTCCAAATCATCGGCCATTTAAAAGTCTTATCATAAAGAACATTACCCAAGGTGCACTTCTAAAGAAGCTAAAGGCACCGCAGAAGAGACAGTCCAGTGATTGGGACTTTTCGAATATTCTGATAGGCTGTCATCACATTTAATCCGGGTACTGGAAGCACTGCATAGACTTAATATGCACCCTTTGTATTCTAAAATGATAACACATTGATGTTCTTCAAAGCGATTAAATAATCTTTAACGTGATATACTGCGTAGTTAACATGACCAAAGGAAAAACGTGATTTCATAAAATTGTTTCATTAGTAAAAAAAGAAGGAAAAAAACTGAAAGCTTTTTCTGATTTTATATTACACCCAAAGGGGCGTTTTTTAACGTTTCCTGTGTTACCTTTACTTATTAAATATCATGTTCTTCCCACTTAAACCATAATATTCAAGTCAATAGCAATAAAGGAGCATAGCTTTGGAATTTCCGATACACAGTCTCGCGCGCTGGAGATAAAAATGTTTTTCTTTTTCCGTACAACTATTGCTCGCTTTCAAATCGTTGAGTTTCTTAATCAAAAATTCGTTTAAGTATTACAAAATATGAAACTAATAATAAAAGAAATTCCAAATTCCAAATTTGGGCTTCCAGATGCCCATATTCGGAGCCCATTACGTTACTCAAAATTAATGGCTCTATGTACAGTTTTTTCACCACAGTGCGAGACATATATATACATTTATGTGGATTGTTTATTACTTAATTTCTTTAAATATAGCACAGGGAGATAATATTTTGTGGCAATAGTTTGAAAAGTGATACGGACATTTACAGTGAGTCGACGCAAAATGCCAAAATGAAATTAATAGCCCTTCTGAGCTAACTCTCCTTTGGGCTAATAATTTATATAGCTGTTATAGCCCTGAGTACAACGTAATCGATGCATAAGGCAACTATCAAAATCAACAAATCAGGCAAATCAGTGCACCGTAAAGAGTTAGTTATGATATATTAAATCCTCAAAACGGTGCTGCCACATCAAAACCGTGGTCTATAAACTTTGTTTTAACTCATGGTATCAGATGCTATTGTTTTTACGCCGCAAGATTTTCTCATCCTCAGAAAAGTTGCGTTTTCTCAAAAAGAAAGATGCTATTAACCTACATAGCACCTAGTGTTTCGCGCATTTCTAACTGCCTATAGCGTGATCTGGATGCTAAAATAAAGCGCTTGAACAGATATCTCTGCATTCTGAACTTGATGTGAGAAACTAAAGTTACAGGTTAGAAATGTGAGAAACAAGAGTTGCTGGCTAGTTGCGGGCTTAAATCACACATTGTAAGGAACGAACAATTACAAGTAAATAATACTACAAATAAATATTTCTAATTATTAAAAGTTTTTTATCGACTTGTATATTCCATAAAATATTACAAATATAAAACTAGGCGATTTTCTGGCTTAAATTGTTAACTTTTTCTACATTTAAATAAAATACAGGTATTAACTAATGTTTACTATTATTCTTTTTCAGAGAAGAAGAAACTTTATTAATAACTTAAACTATACGAATTCCCTTCAGCTGTTCAAAACTTATTAAAATATTGATTTCGGACACGTAATTCGCTTTTCTCTTTACGTTTAGATTACTTGAGAGTTTATGATTACATCTGCCCTTTTTAAAATAGAACATCTGTAGTATTATTAGAAAACTTTAAATTTTGTCTTTTAGATTTTTTAACAGATATATTTATGTTCGTTATGAGGTGTTAAAGCTGGATGTAAAAGATGACATGGCGATTTTTCATTTAGAAGCGCAAAATAAACGTTTATTATACTTATTTAAACCACTGTACAAAACTTAAGTATCAAAGCAAACGTAACTTAAAGTCATATTAATAGACACTGCAATTAAATAAACTCCACAGATAATGTTGTTCAAAACAGATATGGCTCGTTTCTGCTTTGTTAAAATTTATGCGTTATCTTTTCAATCATATCAATCGCCCACCAGCGGCCGAGTGGTAAAGTCGTTGAACAGTGGTAGTTCAGACCTGGGCTCGATTCCAGGTGAACGGGCCGGCAGGTTGAGTGCTTTCGTGTTTTTCCATATATGTAACTTGTATACGAGCCAGTTTTACCTAGAAGGTCCTCCACGTAGACATCCTTCGCCTTAAGCAGATAGTTCAAATGTGTTTCCCGTAATTTCAATAAACCAAACCAAATAAATCTCTTACTCAAATAATTTTGCTGAAAATAGAAGTTGGGAAATTCATTTTTTAATTCAAGCAAAAACTATATATATTTCTTGAAATATTTGAGGGTACACTGATACCATATGATAAATGTATAAAACCGTATTTGCATGTCATGAATTTAAATCGTTCTGGATCTAAATTTCTTAAAGTAGGAACTGAATTTGCTATTAAAAATTATGCATCAGAGGCAAAATGTAAAGCACCACTTAAAAAACATTGAAGAAATGTTATCTGTTACCACGTTCACTTTAAATAGCAGCTATCCCTGAAATTTTGAAAATACCTTCTAGTGTGACCTCGAAGAAAGAACAAAAATAATCTACATTCCTCTGACACCTTGAAATGCACATTGTTATTTAGATAAAAGTTTCAAATTTCACGAATACCGACTTGATCAGTGAATTATAAAATACTTTACCCAATAACATGTTTTCTTGAATTATTCATTCCCTGTGTAACTTTCTTACATGATCGTTATTTACTACCTGTCTAGTGATACGGAAAAAAAATAGCATGAATTCAGCAGAAAAGAAATGCTATTGGCCGTAAAGAATGCCGACCTTCACGTGTTTCTGAGACGACTAGTGAATGTTGATAACGAAAAAACACTTAGCATTCGCTACAGAACCTCCAGTGCACCGTGTTCTTGCCCTTAAAATGTAAGCGAACTTCGGAAGCAGCAATGATAACTCTCAACACAGTTTGATGTGGACCGGTATGACTTCCCGCAGCCAAGTCTCGGATGATACGCATTCTACATTGGATTTTCAATCCACTCTCGGAGACAAGATGACGAAAGAGAAAGGTCTCGGGGGCTCGTAGAACATCGGGCAAGGTCGCTCCAACAGGTCGATGACCTGCTGGACCTCTGCATCTCCTCCCAGTCAGTTGGAAAAACCTAGCACGGTCAACAGAAACACGGAACAGGCGTAGTTCTGAAATCACTAACGACTGGCATTTTAAATATGATACGAATAGACATCACGTGTTTGCCCCCATGCTCCCAACATACCTTCCAACTCGAACAAAAGCTGAAGAAATGCTTTCTATTACCGTCGGCAGTATTCAAACTATTCGTAATGTTTCATCATTTTAGTTTACAGACTCTGATTAACATTTTAAGACACACATAACCACTTGATGATATAGATTTGCAGATATTTGATGCATCAGAAACAGTAAAGGCAAAATGGAAATTAATTTACGACTCAATACAAAATTATATACATGTGCACTTTATATTAAATAAATTTTCAGGTAATTCTTGTAAATCGTAATTTAGCCAGAGTATCAAATTACCTGTAAAATAATGTAATTAAAATGTATTTAGTATAAAAAATACTCAATTAATTTTTCAGACCTATTTTCACAATTTATTTATTTACTTTTTGCTCTCAACTAAATATAGTCACCACTTTTTATTTCAAAATACACATAATCGTTTAATTTATTTTCGACACATGAATTTGCTATGCTTGAGAGTTTTTCTGCCCTATGTTAAAAATTTAAATAATAAATTCGTATTCAAACAGGAATATGCTCTTTAAAAATTTATTTAATATGCGAAAACTTACATTTAAATTCAGAAATCATTAAGATGATAAATAAATATTGGTTATTCAAGGGGAAATTGAGAGATTTTATAAAATATAAATTAATGATTTGGGCGAAATTAGCATTCTTTAAAAACTATATTCTTGACCTATTTTAGTTTAAGTATTCTGATTAGCATCAAAATAAACGCATCAGACTTGTAAAGATCGTGAATTATAAATAAAGGAAACAGAGTTATGCTTTTCCGGAATGGCAATATCAGAATAAGAAAATGTTATAAGATCTGACTAAAGTTATGTAAAGACTGTGAGTTATAAATAAAGGAAATAGAATTATGCTTTTCCTAAATGGCAACACCGGAAGATGTTCCAAATATCTGATATAAAAATTTGTACTGCAAGTTTTTTTTATTATTATTAAGATGGAAGAGTTATATGTTCGTGTTTCTAAAGTCTAAATAAAATTTACCAACATTATCAAAGATTTTTTTTTATTAACAAGAAACGAGATTTCACCGTATTGAAATAAAGTGCAGACAGATGAAATTTCATCTCAATATGAAATGAATCATAGGAAAAGAAAGTTTTACTGGCGCAGATAGCAGGATCCCATACCGAAACAGAATAACCCAGGTGAGAGCTCAGTTTATTTTGTAAATGCATACTCCCAGGTATTTAAGCAATAATAATTATTTTCGCGAAACTATTTCAGAATTACTAAAATTGTATTATTGTATTCCGTCATGGAATATTAGTTTTGTTTATTTGTCAAAGTAATGAATACGTCAGTGTTCTAAAGTAATTTCGTTTTACTTGTCACAGTAAATGAAGTGGTTAAAAATTCCCTAATCGGGGTAAGCGCCAAGCTTGACGAGAGTTTTTTATTTGGCCCGATTTTGATTTGGTTGTGGTTTCCTGCTGTATGTTTTCTTGTGGCAAACCTAGAGCTTTATTGTTTTGTTTATTTGTCAAAGTAATGAATACGTCAGTGTTCTAAAGTAATTTCGTTTTACTTGTCACAGTAAATGAAGTGGTTAAAAATTCCCTAATCGGGGTAAGCGCCAAGCTTGACGAGAGTTTTTTATTTGGCCCGATTTTGATTTGGTTGTGGTTTCCTGCTGTATGTTTTCTTGTGGCAAACCTAGAGCTTTATTTCGGTAACTATAAGAGCGGTAATAATT
>KK117669.1:740920-772067 GCA_000611955.2 Stegodyphus mimosarum
GCGCACGAGACTTACGGAAATTCTAAAGATATGTTCATTTTAAAATGATTTTGCGATATTGATTTTGAACTGAATTTTATGGTTTGAGTACGTAGTACATGATATTTAATAAAAAAAAGGTAGCACACGAAACGTTAAAAAAGCGCGCCTTTGGACGTAATTTAAAATCTGAAATCTTTCAGATTTTATTTTATATATATATATATGTTTAATATTATATTTATATAATATTTGCAGAAGATTAAGCTGCTGTTATTGGGAGAATGTTGGATTTCAGATGACGTGAAGTTAATAATTTATGAATGTTTTCATTTAACTTTATTTAGTTAATTATTTTTTTTAGTTTTGTTTCTTGCATGTGGCAATCGAAAGATGTGAAATATTCACAACTTTGAAGTTTTGAACGAAAGTTCTTTAACGTGTTGAATTTTACTACGATAGTAACTTGAAAATTTTAATGAATTTATGATGCATCCGTTATTAGTGAATTTAAATATACTTATTTGGTTGATAATTTTAGAGTCCGAGGAAAGTGTTATACGATTATTATTTTATTATTCGTTATACTATTCTATCATGAATTACATAGATAGGATTATGTTTTTACTTGCAAAGCTGGTGGACTTTGTTTTACTTATATAGTATTTTATCATCTCATTTTACTATTCTGTTTACATAAAATAACGGCGTTTCACTATTGCAAAACTTAAAAGTTGCTATTCTGTTTACGTTTAAAAATCACATTCTAGTGCTTTCATTGCCGCCAAAAAAAAAAAAATACGCCAAATTTTGAACGCCAAAATAGTTTGGTGTCAACTTACCTCGCTTATGGAATTTTAGCCGAGTAAGTAAACAGCGCATTCTAAATAAAATTGTTAAGAATTGTTCCTGCTGTTTCGAATTTCATCCCAGATAATTAAAAAATTATTTTAATATTATAACTAATTTTATTGTGCATTACATGTAAAAAATGTAGTTTATTGAACTTTTACTTTCGATACTCTAACCCACGCCTATTTATTTTATATTCTGTTTACGAATTGTAAAATATTGTATAGAACACAAATATATCTATATGAGCTAAAATATTATTTGACTCAAACAAAAAAAAGTTGCTTTGTCTAAAAGTAAGAGTGAATTACTGAATAAAATCAGAAAACATTATTTGGCGTCAGCCTGCTATTATAGTGTCGCACATTAAAACGATTTTTTTTGTTTCCCCAACGAAAGAGAAAATTGCAAAAATTTATTGATTTTTTTTTCACAAAATGTCTTTATTGCAAGAAGTTACGAGATCCAGTAACTGTTTAAAAAATATATTATGAAACTGTGTTTGTTTTATTCTATTTTGATTATCTTTGGTACCGTATTTTGTATTACTGAATTGTTTTTCACATAAATGATTCACTATTTAAAGTGCATTTAAAAGAAAATGTTATCAATTTTAAAATTAGTGAAATTACGGGGTTCACACCTTAACTAAAATTAAGGGTAAATTTAATGAAATGTTAATAAGAAATCAAATTTTTTTTTATATAATTTTTAAAGATTGAAGTTTAATTAAAATCGAGCCATGGCTTTTATGAGGCATGAGAAAAAGGAGGATTTGTTAGTTTTAGCTGCTGAATTTAGAAATTCGAATGGATTCAAGTATGAAGAAAAGCGGCGAAAAGAAGAATTACAAGAAAAGCGGAGAACAGAATTAGAAACACAGCAGTAAAGATAGCAAATGGAATTTGAATTGAAGATCTCGAAACTGAATCTCGTACTCGACTAACACAAATTCCACCGACAAATGAAGGAGGACAACACAGTTTTGATTTAATTAAGCTTATTCCTAAGTTAAGAGACAGTGATGTCGTGATTTATTTATCCTTATTTGAAAGACAAGCTAAAAGAACAAAGATTGATCCTAAAGACTGGGTATCATGTTTATTGACTTATTCATGCCATCTGAAATCATTCAACTAATTGGTAGAGAATGTGAAGAAAATTTTGAAGATTATGAGTACATTAAGGCTATCTTATCGACTTAATTTAACTTAAATCCTGAAAGTTAAAAAAAAAAAGTTTGTGATTCTCCAAAAGAGCGCTGATAAATCATGGAGGGATTTTTGCTAGAAATTACAAATTATTTTGTAGAATGAATCAATGGCCTTGAAATAACAGAGCGAAGTTAAAAAACCTCATTACACAGAACCAAATTAAGAAAAAAGTGCCTCATGAAGAGACCATCCTCTTGACGATTGGATGAAGTTCGCTTCTCCAACTAAATTAACGGATTAACTTGACGAATATGACAGTGCTCGTAATAATTAAAAAAACCTACTGGTAGTCCATCAAAAGACAAAACTAATGAAAAGCGTCGAGCTCGCTTTCCACTTTCAGATAGGACTTTCAAAAACAACTTGTTCTACATTCAGAACACGTCAGCAATAAACCCATCCTTTAAGAATGACGAGCCACATTGGCCAATTTCCAAACTAGCTTGCTATAATTGTGGGAAAGAAGTAAATTCTGCACCAAAAATCGGACACCATGAAATACTCCTACAACAAGGCAAAACAACTTAATCCAAACACAAACAGCCTTTGCAGAACAGAAAAAACCAGAAGTGGTAGCTGCCAAGATCCTTATTTCTGTCTCAAAATCAGTAGACATATCTAGCAACATAGATGATTTGAAAGTTATCAAAATGCGGAGATATTGTTTTAAATGGAATCATGAACACGGAAGCACAAACTTCAGTAGTCCGTGAGAGACTGTTGGGCGACATACCTTGCGAAGGCGAAATTAAAATAGAGATATCTTCTGTTTTTGGTGAGAACGAAATTATTCCACTAAAAGTTTTCCAGAAGGAATTGACGATGATATTCATGGGTAGAGTGCCCATTACCTGTGATGTTTAAAAAAAAGTAGGACCTCCTTGGTGTATCTCCGCGATTCTCCACATCAGGACACCCAGAGTGTATGGGTTCTGTCGAACGTTAGAATAGAACCTTAAAAGAGAATGATGAACAAAAATATCCAAGAACACGGGAGGAGTTAGAATTTACATTTTCCCTATTTCCTCTTTGCTTACAAAAGTGCCACATAGCGCCACTGGGTTGTCTCCCTTTCAGATGGTGTATGAAGGAGTACCACCAGGACCTTTACCCTTGCTGGAAGAGATCTGGGCAGGTGAACTTAACATTTCAGTCGTAGCTTCCCGTTCAATTGAAAATTATCTACAAGATATTTTGGAAAAATTAAGAAAAGCTCGTGACACTGATCAGCAAACTCCAAAATATCTTAAGAAGAATACACTTCAAGATATAACTTACGTTCTAAAGAAAAGATTTTCAATGTTGGGGACAACGTCCTCGTATTAATATCATCATCACGGCATAAATTGCTCAACAGTTGGCAAGGACCAGTAACTGTAATCGAACTTACAAGCCCATACTCTGCCAAAGTCGAAATGGAAAACGGAAGTATAACAGAACTCCACATAAATAAGTTAAAGCATTATATTGCTCGCGTAGATCACGTTGGTACCATTTTTGATTAAGATTAAGACTTTGGATATATCCACTATGCACCAGCGGATCCTATGAATAAATTTTCAGGAGATAACTGGATCCACTTGCAAAATTTGAAAGGTGACTTAAAATATATTTAACGAAAAGGACTATTTAAGGTATCAAAATCTTATGCCGATATTTTTAGTGACAAACCGGGCCAAGCCAATGTCGATGATCATGATTAAAGGTCAAAACAGACTGAAGTCCAAAAAGGTTAAGACCCTATCAATTGACTGTTTTGCTTCAAGACGAAGTTGATCGTCAAGTTAAAGAACTGTTAGAATGGAATCTTATAGAACCTATTCACAGTGAATGGGCACATCCTATAGTATATTGTGCAAAAATAATGGTAATGTTAGACTGTGCATAGACTTTAGGCTTTTAAAGAGTTTTACAGCTCCGAATGCCTGTTCGATGAAGATTGCTAAAGATTTAATGTTCGAAATAGGGAAAGCCAAATTCATAACAGTTCTCGATTTAACCAAGGTATATTGGCAAATTTCGATGAAAGAAGGCGCCAAATCTTGCACAGCATTTGTCACTCGTTCTAGCCATTAACAACGGAAAGTTCTTCCTTTCGGTTTAAAAAATGCAGGAAGTATCTTTCAAAAATCCACGGACAAGATACTGGCAAACCATAAAAACTACTGATTCTGAATTTGATGGTTCAGATTCATCTCCTACATTGATGATGTGGCAATATTTTCTGAGACTTAAGATGACTACCTCCATCACATCGACCAAGTGTTTCAGACTCTGAGAAAAGTAGGTCTAGCCGCAAATCTAGAAAAATGTGATTTCAGAAAGATTCACATGAAGTTTCTAGGTCACGTAATAAGTTCTGATACTCACACTCCAAATAATACTCTGTAGGACTCTAAAACAGAAGCATCTTTCAACAAACTTAAAGAAGAGCTGATTAAAATGCCATACCTGCATACTGCTGACATCGGCAATCCCTATCAATTCTATATAGTTGCATCTGCGTTTTAAACTGGAGCGTTTTTAGCTCAATAAACATGGTAAAGAAATGCCCATAGCATTTTTCGGCAAAAAACCTACTCCCTGTCAACAACGATGTTCAACCGCTGAAAGAGAAGCATTTTTGTGTCATCAAAGCCGTCAAAAAATTTGACACTTGGATTTTCGGTGCCAAAGTGCAAATTATATCTGACCACAATCTCATCACCTACTTAATCTTAAGTACCCCTCATGGTGCTAAACTGTCTCGTTGGTCCTTAGCGTTACAACACGACTGTGACATACCGCAAAGGCAGTTCACACGGGAATGCTGATGCCATATGAAGATTATCAGTTAACTCGTAAGCAAAATTAAATTACAAAGAAAACTTATTTTCACTACATAAGTACTACTACTTTAACATACTACTACTTTTTTTGAAGGGAGCTGCATATTTTGGAGCTCTCATTTATTTTTCATTGTTTTGAATAGAAAGTGAGTTGCTGTTTTTTGGTTACTGTAGTTTTCAGACTCTCTTTCTTTCTGTCTCAATTCTGAGCAGCATTGTCTCTAAGGTGACAAATGTATTTCTCGTGGAAGGACTTGGATCGTGAATTAGAAATAAAGGAAACAAAGTTATGTTTTGCCGGAATGGCAACATTAGGATAAGAAGATGTTCTAAGATCTGACTAAAATTATATAAAGACTGTGAATTATAAACAAATGAAATAAAGTTATGCTCATCATCAAAAGATATTCTAAAGATCTAATACAAATATTTGTACTACGAGTTTTTTATTATTATTAAGATGGAGGAGTTATATGTTCGCGTGTCTAAAGCCTAAAATATTATTAATATTATCAAAGTTTTTTTTATTGAAAAGAAAAGAGTTTTCACTTTATTGAAATAAAGTGCGAGCAAATAAAATTTCATCTCAGTATCAAATGAATTATAGAAACAAGAAAGTTTTACTTATGTCCTAAGATTCTGCCATAGCAGTAAAGCGGCACACATCTTCCCTGTGTCCAACTCTTCAGCGTAAATATATTATTAGCACTATACAAGTAATTTATTTTCTTATTGTAGCTTCATACAATTATTGATGTTCTCTTCTCTCATGTAAACTAAATAGACTTCCCGCAAGTGAGTTGTTGGTCCTGGATTAGACTCATTATGTTAAAGTCACAAAACATTTCGGACAGTGCATGGGTCGATGGTCTTCAAATGCAAATTTGCTTATATGATGTTTCCGTCAAAAGGGTAAGCAAGAATTCATTTCCTGAAGTTCTAATCTAACACGTATTCATGTCCTTCCAAAATTCAATTAATTAGATACTGAAATCTTCATGTATGTCACTGTAATTTTAATTATTTCGCAAATAAAACTAAACAACACTATTTTCTTCTGCATTAGTAGATACCAGGGCCAAATTCTCATGAAACAACAGAATTTAACTGCTGACTTTCAGAGATCGTATTGCAAACCCATTCGTCCAGTGTGGGTTGTCTTTCCCACGGTTGCGATAACAATGTGCAGTTAAAAAATTAACTAGCGGGAAAGCCTAAAGCACTTGAAAATCGATTTCCACGCCTTACGCCTTGCCTTGTAGCCAAAACAGCGATTGCTGGAGAATATGGATATACGTTAATTTGTTAAATTTCGCTAATGCTCTCTGTACGATAATGACGACGTACGTTACGGCCCCTTGAAATGCTTATTTTAAACTAACCGACTATAGAGACCATTGCTTGTCAGAACTCCATCTACAATTCGAACATTTGACTAGTTTCGAATCGACTAGTTGGGCTTTGATATGCTAGGCAGCAGCGTGAGTATATTAGATTTCTTGAAATCTAACATGGCAACAGATTCATAATGTGAGCACGAGAGGCATTTAAAAAATTCTCTTACTAAATGATACTGTATCAAAATGTTCTATTTTCCTATTCCTGATCTAACTTCAAATCAATTTTACATATAGAAACACTAAATAATTTATGTTATTTATGTCTATATAGAGCTCGTCGTTTACCGAGAGGCTGTGGCACTGACCACATCATGTTCGATAGGATATGATGTTCACTTACAGAGGTTGGCCTCCATGCTGCGTTTTTTTTTTTAGGTTTTCCACATACGTAATGTGAATAAAATATATTTTCTCTTTAAAAAGTGCTCCAAGTAGCATCCCTTAATAGACTGATAGCCTGGCTTTACTTGTGTGATAAGATTACTTCAACTAACTGTACTACTATTTCCTTAGTTTCAAGAAAATGTTCTTGTTAAGAATGTTTTCGTAAATTATGAACTTGAGGTGCAGGAAAATGCAACAAAAATGTCAAAACAGGTTAGAGATAATTAATTGAAGGAGTCCTTCTCCTTGCTTTGACGTAAACATTCGCCAATAAATAGCTATTATTCTCTTGATTTATTACACATATTTCTCTTTTTCATTGAGGTAGATGATATTTTACTTTGATATGCCAGCCTTCTAACTAATGATTCTAGGAATATTTTACTGAGTGGGAGTATTTCGGCGAATATAGTTAGCGTAATAACTTTTTACACTTAAGTTGCGTAATGAAATGTAAAGCATTCTGTACATACGTCATTTTCTCTTCTCAGAGCAACTCGTTACAACATTTTCCCGCTCAGGGAGGCAAAGAAATTTGTGATCTGATTCTTAAGATTTTTGTCTACATGAGGTATAAAATCATTTATTTAAAAATATTTAGAAAGGGTTTTTAAAAATTTCTCTTTGACGTAAAGTTAATAAAAATTTAATTAATTGGAAGAAGAAAAGTAATTTATCGTATAGTATTGCGGTTCGTTTTACTTCTCTGGTAATCCAAAAAGGACGTAAGCACATTTAATGTTTCAAAACAAACATTTGTTTATGTAGACATAAGAGATACAGAACTATTATTAGCCCAAAGGGCGTTAGCCCAGAAGGGCTCTTAATTTCTTTTTGGCATTTTACGTTGGTTCACTATAAACGTAGGTTCGCTCTTCAAATTGTTGCCACCAAATATTAGAGCCCCGCATTATATTTAAAGAAATGAAATAATGAAGAATCTGCATGAATGCATGTATGTTTCACCAGCTGCGAAAAAGCAACGGTGCCTAGAGACATCAAATTTTCAATAAGTTGTCTTCCACTAGACTATGGGGATCTCGAAGCCCGAACTTGGAATTTGGAATCTGTTTTATTATCGATTTCATATTTTGTAAAACTTGAACGAATTTTTTATTAAGAAAACTCAATGATTTCAAAGCGAGCAGTGGCAACACTATATGCAAAAAAACATTTTATTTCCAGCGTTCGATGTTGCATATCCGAAATTCTATATCTAAAAACATTCAAAAACAGCAACTCCAGAGCACGAGACTGTGCATCGGAAATTCTAAAGGGATATGTTCATTTTAAAGTTATTTTGCGATATTGCAGTTGAATTGAATTTTATGGTTTAAATGCGAAGAACATGATATTTAATAAATAAAGGTAACACACAAACCGTTAAAAAAAAGCCTCTTTGGGGCGTAATATAAAATCTGAAAACTTTCAGACTTTTTTTTAGTATTTCTTTAACATTTAGAAACTTTAATAAAAAACCTCAGAAGTCTGACAGCAATATAAGTTTTCAACACGAAGACCGCAATATGAAGCATGAACCGCAATATGAAGTTTTCATATTGCGGTTTCTTTAATGAAGAATATTTTCTCATTGTTACTTATTAAGTGCTTGTTGTTTATAGAATGGGTATACAAAATCCATTCTAGACTATAGATTTAGACATGTAACTTCTAATTACAAAAACTACATCTTTTCAAATGATAAAAAGCACACCGGAATGATTTTTCTTAATAGTAATTACCTTTTACGTAATGTCATTCACGTTTTATTCAAACAAATACCATTTATGATTCAAAATGAACTTGGAAATACATTTCTCAGTTTTCAATTACTTACTTAAAGATGTTTCATGTTACTTCGTTCCTATTAAGAATGTAGGGGCGTAGGTAGACTGCGTAAAAAGATAAATGGGACAGTTCTATATCTGCCGCTGTACAGGGCCCGATTAACGAAATTCAAATTGCGTCTTTCATGTCTCGAAAGCCCGACTTAGGATATATATTAGATTCATACATAGCATTGTTCTAATATAGGAATTTTCACACAAAATCACTAAATTTTTTTTAAATAACATACCAATTGTTTTCCATATTTCGATTCCACGACTCAAATTATGCCTAGATATTAAATTCTGTAATTTTTAGTGAGACATTTTTGGAGAAATTTAAAAATTAATTTTGGTGGATTTTTTTTTTCAGTTGTGCAGAGAATTATCCACTTGGCGAACTTCTTAATTTACAGCAACCTATTTCCCTTTCCTTTTGTTTATTGTGCACGAGCGGAAAAAAAAAGTCATCCTTTGTAATTTCAAAGAATTTTAACAGAGTGTGTAAACCATATTTTCGTTTTTATCGCTTGTAATAAATACGCCAAATTTCAAAACGCGATAAAATGTAAATTCACGTATATCTTAGGAACTTTGAATAAAAAATTCTAATTTTTTGCAGGGGTCCATAGAAATACATCTACTTTAAGACGATGTTAAAAATTTTATAGGTTGTAATACAAAATCTTTTTCGAAAAATTTATAAAATATATTTAAAAGTACCAATTTTAAAAATAAATCACAAATGTTTGCGAATTATATTTGGATTAATCCTAAATTTCAAATTCTGGAAGAAGGAATGAAGTGAGTTTAACAAAAGAAGAGATATTAGTAAATATATATATATCAGTATATCAGATTCATTAACACTGAGGAGCTAAAATTTTGAGAGCTAATTTTTTAAAAACTACTCGTGCGATTTTTACAAACTTGGCAATCTGGCATAATTTATGTCGCAGAATCGAAATATGAAAGAATTTGGCATGTCATTTCAGAAAAATCCGATTTTGAGTCAAAATACCTATATTAGAACAATGCTGTATGTAAATCTAATACATATCCTAAGTCGCGCTGTCGAGACATGACCGACGTAATTTGAATATCGGCCGAGTAGAACGGAAGATATAGAACTGTCCTTTTTTTTTCTCCCGGTCTGTGCATGCGATTGGATATGTTGCCTTCTTTTTTAAATAAGTGCTTTATTCTGTTCCTTCTATTAGTTATTTTCTACGTGCTCATACTTCGTCTGGAATTCATAGGAAATGATTTTTTTAATTCCACAGCTAAATACACATACAGCAAATAACTGTTTTTCTGTGCTACATAAATATTGAAAGACCTACGGTTTCAATAAAACACGAGTGGTTCTACACCTCGGGTATAAGTTTGACCACACCCCAATTATAAAAAGGAAGGACAACTGTTAGCTTTTCATTAAAGAATTTAGCTTGTCATTAATATTTCCTAACTTTTCCCAACTTTTCATGTGTTAATTTCAAATTTATTTTATCCTTTTTGAAAGCTTTTTAATCCTGTTTTTAGAAAGATATACAACCACACCTATTTACAGGTTTCCCTTGACTTAATGTCTCCACCCTCTTCAATTGTTCAGGTTTTAACACCTGCTTCTTACTGCTATATGTACACAAAAGCGATAAAAGTATTAGAAAACTTGTCAAGGATATTAAATTCATAACGAATAATAAACATAAATGCAATATCGCAAGTTTTAATTAACACTTAAGAGTGGGATGTTTGCCGAAAATTTTAAAAAGCACAAATTTTAATCATATGAAAAAATCAGAGAATGTAACTGAAATCTTTAACATTTATTAAGGCTCGCAGTTTTCTTAACTATTTAGAGGGTACCATTTTTCTGCTCCTTTTGCAAAATAGTTTTTACTTCACGTTATAACAGTCCAAGCATTCAAGCTGTATATACACGTTTAAAAATCTTTTTTATACTAAGCATCTGGAAGCATTTCCAGATAATTAAGCTGGTATATACTGCAAGGAAACAGTCGAGGTATAAAGTGGTAGAATCATTTTGGAATTATCTTACATTAGAAAAGGCGAAGAGGCACAAATCGTGTGTGGCTTGGACGCATTCAGTTGATCAGTCAGTGTTTATTAATGTTTAATAATATTTGATAAGGTTTTTACTCGAAACATTGTGTACAGTTAGTTTTTGATTAATTTCATGAATTGCTATATTTTGTCAACTTTCCTGCTAACTTCTGGGCAGAGTTAAACAGTAAAACAAAACAATAAAATAACTGATCCATCTTCTTTTAATTTTTATTTAATTTCGTTTAATCTTATCGCCATATCTCAAAATGTATAAAAATTTTAAAGTTGGATTAATTCTTTGTTTTTACTTCCCTCTACGAAGTAAAGGAAGTACGGTAATCGCGAAAGATTTCGGGTATCATATTTCAAGAAAATATCCATTTCAACCACTCTTGAAACCATTTGAACTATGTTTCTGTGTGACATCTGTACGTACGGACAGAATAAATAGACTGTTTTTGCCGAAAAGGCTTGTAAAATTTATTTAAAATGAATTCAGAAGAGATTTTTTTCTTGCGCACGTACGTACGTATTTTCTTATTATGTTACCTGGCTCGATAAGCTTAGTTTTTTACTTCATTGTATAAAGTAAAGGAAGTATTGTAATTACGAAAAATTACGGGTCGCGTATTTCACCTAAAATCCATTTTAAACGCTATCGAATGCAATTTAACAATATTTTTGCTCGACATCTGTACGTAAAGGACTCTTTTCCACAAAACGAATTATAAAACTGGTTTAAAATGGATTCAGAAGAGATATTTTCATACGTACCTCCCATAACTCAAAAACGAGTACCTCAGAGAGTTGAAATTTTGAACAAACTACTGCTATAACATGTAGTTGTGCACCTCCCTTTTTGGTTGCAATTGGCGGCTCCAAAAGCATATATATATATAATTTATTTACTAATGGAGTATTGAGTATACTATCTCCTTTGAGAAAGTCAGTAGAATTGTAGTTGAATGAAGTAGCTGAGAAGCATTTAAAAATGAATCTTGAAAAATATTTTTAAAGGGACATCAAATATGAATCATGAAAAAATTGAATCGGAAGCTTTTAACAATAAAACATTAATCAACAAACCAAGTAATTATCGTCACTGATCGGAAATTGGCTGACTTCTCAAGGGATACAAACCAACCGCCGATCAATTAACAATAATTAAGAAATACGAATGTGTTTCGTGTTTTTTTACTCAATTAAGAATTATGTTGCTAAACCGGAAGTCGAGTTTAAGCCAATTTGTTAGATTTTAAGTGAGATGAATTAAAGTGAAGGTATTATATAGAATTCATTATGAATGGGGCAGTTCCGTTTGGCTCATAATTTTTTTTTTATGTCGTGAGATATTATTGCTAGCTGTGTAGCAGCAAAATTTTCTCACTTGAGTACAGTGTCCCTCGACACCTTCGCTTTCGTGCATGTTAATTCAAAGTAGTCTTTGTAACCATAATAAACATAATGCAATCTTTGCAAAAATTAAAATTGAAAACATATTGGCAGAAAATAAAGTACATTAAAATGTACAAACTGAAATGCACATAATATACATAAATGGCCAGAATATTAATTTAAGTTCTTGCGAGTGTGAGGACGTAGACATGTTCGTTATTGCCTTCTAACACAGTATGGAATTTAGAAATTCGAACCACAGGATGGAGAGAGAAGTAAGGAGGGACGAATGATTTAGTAAGCTGGGGACTGTGAGAAGTAATCCTTGGAAGTGGTTGTTGAACTCTCTTTCGAGTGCAAAAGGCGTCTGATAAAATATTGATTTTATACTGACTAAACAAAGGAAGTTAATTAATTTCTGGCTAATTGTCGTAGCGGAAAGAGGAAAAAAGTGCAAAGAATCTTCGCTCTTACGAGCTACCAAGCAGTCTATCATTCGCCCCTCCCTGCTTCTCTCTCCATCTTGGTTCGAATTTCCAAATTCCATTCTGTATTAGCAAACAATAACGAACATCTCTACATCCTCACACTCGCAAGGACGTAAGCTAATTAACTAATGTGCTGGCCATTTATGTATATT
Organism: Stegodyphus mimosarum; assembly: GCA_000611955.2. Classification (NCBI taxonomy): domain Eukaryota; kingdom Metazoa; phylum Arthropoda; class Arachnida; order Araneae; family Eresidae; genus Stegodyphus; species Stegodyphus mimosarum. The sequence goes on from KK117669.1 coordinate 753,509, forward strand.
ATGCATATTTCCGTTTGTAAATTTTAATGTACCTTAACATTCTATAAATATGTTTCCAATTTTAATTTTTGCAAAGATTGCATTATGTTTATTATGGTTATAATGATTACTTTAAACTAACATGCACACTTTACGTAAGTGAGAAAATTTTACTACTACTCAGCTAACAATAATACCGCACAACATAAAAAAAAATTTCTAAGCCAAGCGGAACTGCCACATTCGTAATGAATTCTATATAGTACTTTCGCTTCAATTCATCTCACTTAAAATCTAACTAATTGGCTTAAATTCAACTTCCAATTTAGTATCATAATTCTCACTTGAGTAAAAGAACACGAAACATCTTCGCATTTCTTAATTATTGTAAATTGATCGGGGGTTGGTTTGTATCCCTTGAAAAGTCAACCAATTTGCTATCAATGATGATAATTACTTAGTTTGTTGATTAATTTTACATTTTTAAAAGTTTCCAATTTCAATTTTTTCATGATTTATATTTGATGCTGCCTTTAAAAATATTTTTCAAGACTCATTTTTAAATGCTTCGCAGTTGCTTCATTCAGCTACAATTCTACTAACTTTCTCAAAGGAGATAATATACTCAATACTACATTAATAAATAAATTATTATTTTATTACTTTGAAGTTGTTGCGCACATATTAGGCAATTTATTGCGATTTATTAATATGTTTAATTTAATTCAATCATCGATATACATATATACACCCACTATGTTACTCGGCTCCTTGAGCTCAGTTTTTTAATGTAAGTTGGTAAATTGCGCATTTTTTGCTTTAAAAATGATTGAATCTTATTAATCCGATTAAGGTTTCTGTGCTTTTAGTTAATCTGCGTGCAATACTGATAGAATTATCAATAATTTAAAAGTTGTTTAAGTGCAGCTAAGCCTAATTCTTCTTACCGCAGCAGCCATATTCGTTTACATTTCAAACTTAGCAGAATAGTGAATTAAGTCTTTCTGCACCTTCAGTGTCTTTTGCCAAGTGTGACCAAAAGAAAGCTTTTAGTTTTGTGCACCGAAAAATCTGCCTTCGAATTGCTTGTTTTTGGGCAATAAAATTTTAATTGTAAAAATTGTTTTTATATTGTTTTAATTGTATTTGGCGTTTTAATTTTTAATGAAGATAGTTTGACTTTTTATGTATTTTTGCCTTGCCGCGAAGTGAGTACTGACTTAATTGAATGAGAAATATGTCGTTAATGAAAATTGAGGAAATAAATGTTTCGTATTAGCAGAAAATATTGTCGCCAGTCTGACTCGGACAGAGGAAAATTTTTGCGAGTAGTGCATGCGCATTAGATAAGCGGCGCTGAATCGTCTGTGAAAAATGTTTCTTTTATAACTGTTTTATTTCTTTATACGTCTTTTTAGATTTATTATAGTATTTGAATAGAACATGTGGCAACGATATGATAATTCTTCAGATGATACAATTTTTTGCGTGTTCTGAGTTATAAAATGCAAGTTATAAAATGTAAGTCTGAGTTATAAAATAAGATGTAATGCTGTTAAGTCAACCTAGCGTCAGCGTGTCGCTGTGGTAAATAAATATAGAGAGTTTTAAAGAGTTTATTTACTCTGTTGTGGTTTCTGCGCTATCGACAAAGTAGATTTAATTTAATTTAATAAATTTAAATGAAATTCAGAAAAGAAATGCATATAATTTAATATTCCGTACGAGAAAGTCATATGGTGTACACATCAGATTTTTTAATCTTATATGTTGTAAAATTGTGCATTTTTTGCTTTAGAAGTTATTGAATTATGCGGTTTTTATTTTCCAGTTAAGGTTTTTATGCCTTTTGTTAAACTGCAGGCAATAGTTCTATAATAATCAACAATTTGGTGTTAAAATGGCGAGTTGAGCCTAACGAACCGTCTTTTGTTTATATTTGAAACTGAGTAGAATCGCGAATTAAATCAGTTTCTGCATATTGGATGTCTGACCAAAAGTAAACTTATAGTTTTGTGCGCCGAAAAATATGCCTTCTTGCCCGCTGGCCGAATTGCTTGTTTTTGTGTAGAAATTCTAATTTTAATTGTAAAAATTCTTTCTTTAACTGTTTTAACTGTTTTCGTTGTTTTAGGCTTTCTGCATTTTACAATTTTAAATGAAGATGTTTTGAGTTTTTGTGCATTTTTGCCTTGCAGCGAAGTTAGAACTGAATCAATTGAATGAGACATATATCTCTAATGGAATTCGAGGAAATACGTTTAGTTGAAATTCAGCAAAAATTGTGTACATCTTAATAGGCCATACAAGGAAGTCATGTGGTGTGAACATCAGATTTTTTAATTCTGCATTTTTATTCACAATTCATACCATTATACCACTGCCACTTATACTAGTTTACACTAAATCATTCCTTACGTTTCCTTGCGTTTGCTTTTTCTACTCATTATAGAATTTGGGATTACTAGTAATGAAGAAAATAACACTTATATGTAATACTAGCGTTATTTTTTTATTAATAGATATATAAATTCTATACGTTATAAATACATTTTGTTGCCCATCATGATGCATAAGATTTCATATTTACCTTTGGCTTTTGCAAACATTATAGCTCGATATAACGTACGTTGATCACTTGAAAAAATTATCTGATCCTCTTAACGACATTTTGTAAAATGCGTTATATTTTACTAGAAATGTCCTGAATAATATAGACTTTTACGTTACATTAACAACATTACAACACCATTTTCATAAGGCTAATGATTATGATAAAATTAATATTTACACTGTAAATATCTGTAAGAATTCCTTTTCAGTTTTGTTCAAAGGATAATTTAATTTTTAAATATTTTCATATTTACGTTCGAAATCAAAATACAGAAACAAATTCAGGAGTTAGTAAAAACTGAAATTCTTTTAGATTGAATTTTAATTTTATCCAACAATAAGATTTGGCTTCACGGGTTGGCAGCATTAGATATTATTTTATCTCCCTCTTTCTCTCTGTGCTCCAGTCCTTTTGAATAAATTCTCTTATTGGTCAAGGTAAAGAACTACTTACTGTATCAATGTAATTTAAGCAAGAACATTCTCTCTTCCATAAATTTATCTCTTTCAAATATAAATTGTTTGGGGGACTTCAGAAGAACTAAACAGTTTCTTTAACTGATCTTCAGTTTTTAAATACCTAGTTTTTCTCATATTGTTTCAATTTTTAATGAATTAGGTTCACTGAAATAAAAATGTTCGAAGTGATAACTTTTTAAGGTGCAGTGAGAAAATTTCTTGGCACAAGAATAACTGGAAAATTTTCTTTATCGGAGAGTTATAAAGCTTTATTATTATTTCCACGTTCCCTTCGCTTCTGAATCACGTCCATTTATGGAACTTTATTGCACAAAACCATTTGTTAAACATTGAAGCATTGAGATTTTACATTTATTGTTATTTAACTATTTCAAAACCAGAATACATTTAAGGAAATCATAATGTTAAGAACTTGATGCCATATATTGTTAAGTCAGGTTTTCTTGTTTTCCTGAGATCCTCCGTTTCTGTCAATTTAATTTTTAACCCAAAGGGGCGGTAGCCCAGAATTTTATAGCCACATTTTGTGTCTGTTAGGTAGCCACATTTTGTGGCGTTTCGCTATAAACAGCGAATCACATTTTAAATTGTTGCCACCAAACATTGTCGTACTGTATTATATTTAAAAAGAATTAAACAATGAAGAATCTTCAGGAATGTATGTATGTTTCGCTCATTATGAAAACACAAAGGTACCTTTGTAGAGACATCAGATTATTTTGAAGCAGGAGAGAGGAAAAATGAGCAATGCCCTCCCCGGGACTCGAACCACCGACCTCTCATATACGAGTCGAGCGTGCTGGCCACTACACCACGAAGGCATGCGAAGAAGGCGGGAGAAATACCTTATAATTTGAGCCATCAAATTTTGAATTTCGAATTTCTTGTATTATCTATTTTCTATTTTGTAAATCTTTAACAAATTTTTGATTAACAAACTCAAAGATTTCGAAGCGAACAATGGCAACACAATGATACAGAAAAGATACATTCTTATCTCCAACTGGCGAGATTGTCTGTTGGAAATCCTAAAGATATGCTATTTTTAAATATTTCGTGATATAGCCGTTGAACTGAATTTTTAAGCGCGAAGAACATAATATTTAATAAATAAAGGTAACACATAAAACGCTAAAAAAAGTCCCGTTTTGAGTATTATAAAATCTCGAAGATTTCAGATTTTAATTGTTTTTTTCTTATTCTGAAAATTAAAATATTGTCCAAGCAGTTCTGGATAGCATTAAACTGTCTTAAATATATTTTAATATATTAGAAATATAACAATTTCTAATGAAGGGAAGAGTGAAGAGTACTTATAACTACAAGAATGAAGTAAAAACCTGATGATTGTAATCTATATAAAATGAAGCATAAAAGAATTGGCGGGTAATTGGTCATGGCGAATAACAAACATTATAGAAGGTGTATCAGTACAGCGGTGACAAACGTTCAGGAGAGACGAAGTACATCTAGATGATGGGAAATCACATAACAATGCATGGTCGGAAACGCTTTCCTGGCCTGGTAGTGACGACACAAAACACAAAAAAGAAAGGATACAAACAGTGAGACAAAACGTGTTTTATTATGTTTAATACAGCAGAAACCTACAAATAAGAACAAAAACAAACAACGATTATCATTAAAGAAGGTGTTCGAAATTACGTCCCTGACCGTGATGCAGGCCTCTCTCCTCTGGCGCATGGAAGATCTGCATCGCGACTGTTGTCTCTTTATGTTGTTTCGTTCTTTGTTTTTGTTGTACTCAGAATAATAAATATGTTTTCTCACCTCGTTCGCGTCCTTTCTTTCTTACTTTTATGTCGTCACTATCGCGCCAGGAAAGCGTTTCCGACCATGCATTCCTGTCTGATTTCCCATCTTCTAGGTGTCTACACCCTATATAGAACTAATGCATACCTTTCTTGATACAGATAAATTTCTGTGTTTCTTCAACTATTCCCAAGAAGAAGTGTCAATTCCTGCCAAATTTATGGAAATCCCAGAAAAGAAAAGAATACACAGTTGAGAAAATGTAATAATAATGCGACGACAGACTGAAACAAACTGAGGCAGCATAGTTTGCACTGTCAACTGTCATAGAAATCGCCGTCACTCGCTGGTTCATTTTATAAATTCTAGATACTAATTTGTAATAATACAGCCTCATTTATAGTTTAGCGTTTCTTTGGATGATATGCCAGTTTCCCTTAACAGTTAAAACTTGAAACAGCCACAACCACAAATATCCCTTGATCGTCATTTCTAGCTTATCCTTCGTACAAACGTACAGGAAAGTAAAGAGCAGTGAATAAAACAATAACAATGAGTTAAGAACGGACTGAATTATGTGGAACAGATTGACTATTAAAGCTTTTCAGTCATGTCATATTCATGTCATTCCTTAGGCTTGCAATGAAACCGAATTCGACAATGAGGGCAGATTCATGCAAAAGTAATTTCTCGGGTACAACAGCAAATCTGCTGCTTGCAATGAAGGACATGATCAGTTTATAATCTGCCTATCTAACTCCTATCATCACTGTCAGAAATTAGCAAATCTAATTTTTTCACATTGTTATGATGCAATTCCACTGTATTAATTTATCGGAAGTAAAATTATTTTGTTGACAGAATGATTCAATTGTAAATGATATCTACAGCTGTCTGATTCCAAAAGCAAAGCAGAATTTGCATAAACGTTTGGCACATTTTAGTGTGAAGATTTAAAAAATAACTTTCTTTCTTTTTCTTTTTGAGGACTGTACGAGCAACAGTGGAAGATTTTATTACGGAAACGCTTGCTAGGAAGCAACGGACAAAAATCACTCGATTTTAATTCGAAAATCAACACCTGTCATTACATTCCAAGAACACATCATAGCTTCTTTAATGTTCGAGACGCGAGTAGTGGCTTCAACAGTTTACCAATTGCTTCAATACTTTCAGGAACAAGTGTTCTCTTTGGCACTTACATCAATCCCGGTATTTGAAATTTAACTGGCCAGTGCCATCACCAGATTTAATAATTGCAGCTTTTTTCCCGATGACTACCTTAAGAAAAATTTGTATACACACTAGTTTAAAGGCTATCTTAGACGAACAATTTAAGAGTTAGGACCCGAAATTCTAACAAGGGGTATAGAGAATTCCTTGAATAGAACACATCCAATCGTGTCTAACAATTGTCGCCATTTATCAGATGTTATTTTTAAGCCATAAAATGAACATTTTGTTACGAATTGTGTTTTATCTGAAGGACGGAAAACAAAATTGTTGAAAGAAAAAAAATGTTATTTAGTGTTTTATTTTCGATATTTATTACGTAGCACCCTATGAATTTTGTCTCATTCTCTTCCCAATGCTTCACTTGCTAAATTATTGCAATACTCAGTTGCTGAGTTGAATCAAAATTGCTAAAGTTAAGGTACATTTTACGAACGGCAAGACATATCGATCCTTGATCTTGCGAAGTTGGCTTGAGGGTCAACATGTGAGGTGGTTGGAGGCATATGAGAATGAGATATTCTGACCGATGCTGGCAGTAGCTCTGTTATTGTGATGTGATTGAATAAAGATGAGAACCGCATGCAGATAAGGAGGGCCTGAGGGATCGAGAGGCGCCCGCAGTCTTCGGCGTCGTTTCATAACATCCGAAGAAATGTCGTGCTTTCGACCTTCCCAGGAATTCTGTCAACAAAACAAGTTTAGAAATGTGTTTTTATTAATGGCAAATCGTGCGGTTACTTTAAATAACGACCCAACGAGAATCATCAATAATAAGTACTCAAAACAAGAAGATAAAGCAAAAATAAATGAAGAGCAGCACGCGAATTCTGTGAATAAACTTATTTCGTTTGGAATTAAGGTACTACGAATTATACATATTGGCACCTAGTTATTTTTCTCTGGGTTTAATACTTTAAGAAAAGAAGCAGTGTCGATTGCATTTACTCAGACCAGCAGTAATCCTATATTACACTTCTTAAAAGTAAATTTAAAAATTAGCTTTTAGAAAATAAATATGCATTGCCACTTTTCCAGCGAAGGACGCGTCATGATAACATAAGATCATTACAAAGTGCATTAATGTACAGCTTGCCTTCTAGATACAATATAAAACGTTTAGTACGTGTAGTAAAAACCTCTAAATGTGACTACTCACCAATGTCGACTTTTTCTAAAAATGATCGATGCCATCCTCAAATACTTAATTTTTTTTTAAATCATATATATCATTCTATCATTCTTCTCAGTAAAAACACTGTTGAAATAGTTTACCGCTAAAATCACGCAGATACACAAATAAATTTGTGAATTATAACGATATTACTGGCCAACATATTTTCTCTTTTTTTCGTTACAAAAATTACAGCTTACTCTTATTAAATTTTCTCATCTGAACAAGAATGTGCAATTTATTTTCGTAGATCTCTTGCTTATAAATTACAGCAAAAGTTGCGTTATATTTTAACACGCAGAAGAAACGTTTTACTTGTAGAGAATTCGTCATGCCTTAAAATAAAAATGTGATAACATTTTTTTCCAACTTCTGAATACGCCCTTGATTTTCTAAAATTGGCACTTGTTTACAAATTGCAAGAAAATTTTACAATCCCAAGTTTTGTTGCCAAAGCAAACAGAAAACTCTATAAACAATAGCGAAATATTAATGCATATTTGAACAAAAGAGTATGAATGTTTATAAGGTATTTTTCCCGTCTTCTTAGCATGACTTCGTGGTGAGCACACTCGGAGCATATTCGAGAGGTCCGAAGTTCGAGTCCCGGCGAGGGCATTGCTCATTTTTCCTGTTTTCTTTTGAAATATACCTAATGTCTCTACAGTGGCACCCGAAATAAAAATGGTGGTGAATGATGATTCTCCACCACGAGGATTTGGCAATTGGGTTCCCCAATTCCTAGTCGCCCTTTAAAAGGGAGAAGTATATAAGGTATTTTTTCCACCTTCTTAGCATGCCTCTATGGTGTAATGGTCAGCACACTCGGCGCGTATTTGAGAGGTCTGAGGCTGGAGTCCCGGGGGGCGCACTGCACATTTCTTCATGTATCCTGCTTGAAAAAATTCCTAATGTCTCTACATGTTAAGGCTTGCTATCATTTGTGTTCTTTATACTCATTGTTAGCATTACGGAATAGTCAAAAAAATTTAAATATGAATGGATGGAGTATTTTCAGTGATATTCGGCGTTTAATCTTTTCATACGATGTCACAAGATCCACCGCTATTTGTTTATAATTCTCCTTTCGTCTTCTGTTCTCCAGAAATCCCTAACGCAGTTGCCGAAATACATTTCATGCTGCTTTTTCACCACCACTAAGTTTCTGTTCAAATTGAGAATCACGTTCCTGAGATCAAATATACTTTCTTTTATTTGGAAATTAACTGCATAAATATGCAAATTCCGGCTCATCTTTCTGCAGTGTCTTTACAAAATTATTTATAAATAGGCTTAACATAATTTGTTTGCTTAAACCGGGGCAATTTTGAGAAAATATTCACAACAAAAATAAAACCTGTTTATGATTGAAATGCTAACAGTTAAAAGAAACGAGTCAAAAGAACTTTTTAAGAACTCAGCGGAACATAAGTAATTATTAAAAACCTATTAATACTATCACTAGCGTGAATTTTCTTTTTCTTGAAAACACTCATTTTTATTTTTAATGGCCCTGAAAATTTTGTTGCACTTGATAAAGTATTTCTCTCGCCTTCTTCGCATGCCTTCGTGGTGTAGTGATCAGCACGCTCGGTGCGCATTCGAAAGGTCCGTGGTTCGAGTCCCGGTCAGGGCATTGCTCATTTTCCACATTTCTTGCGTCCAAAAAATCTTAATGACTCTACAAGTGGCGCGCGAACTAAAAAAGTGGTGGATGATGAATCTCCATTACCAAGATTTGACGATCGGGTCCTCTAATCCCCAGTCGCCCTTTAGAAGTGGGAGTATATAAGATATTTCTCCCGCCTTCTTAGCATGTCTTCGTAGTATAGTGGTCAGCACACTAAAGGCGTATTCGAGAGGTCCGAGGTTTGAGTCGCTGCGAAGTTATTGCTCATTTTTCTTCTCTCCTGCTTCTAAATAAGAAAAAGGCAAAAATTGTAATTTTTGTTCATAAATGCTGTTATTACAATTTCGTGGACAGTATTCAGGAGAGTCTGTCAATGTCCATGAGAAGTCACTTGCCCTATTGGCTGAGGTAGCGGACAGTCGGGTGGATGAAAATAGGGATGTCACAAACTGATGTGAGACGTCGAGATGTCTCAATGTCTCTCGTAGTGTGGTTCACCGACTATGGAATCAATTTGAATCCGAGGATCTGTGTCTAGAAGGCATGTTCAAGGAAGACATAGAGGTACAATAGAAGGTATTTCTGTCGCCTTCTTTGCATGCCTTCAAGAAGTAGCGGTCAGCCTGCTCAACGTGTATTCGACAGGCCCATGGTTCGAGTTTCAGTGAGGGCATTTCTCCTTTTTCATATCTCCCGCTTCGAAATAACCTATTGTCTCTATAACAACACCTGCGGGAGAACATTATTTAGCTCTTTCGGCCAGAAGGAGGCGTAACAATACTGTGTCTAAGCTCATATCGGATCATTTAGTGGCAACAGAAATACGAATCTCAGCTACTACAGTGCGCAGACGCCTGCCCAATACAAGTCTTTACGCAAGACCACCAGTTGTTTGTTCCCCTTCACCCGGGAACACAGAGCTGTCCGTTTATGTTGGGCAAGAGAAAACGTCTTCTGGGACAGTCAACAATGGGCGTCTATTCTCTTAACAGACGAGTACAGGTTCACTTTGGAGAGTGATTTAGGTCGTCTGCTAATCTGGAGGGAACAACGCACCAGATACAACCAATCCCATATTGTGAAAAGACACAGTTACAAAGGTTGTGGAATAATGGTTTGAGCTGGGATCTCTCTCGGTGGTCACACTCATCTGCAGGTGTCCCATGGAGGAACTTTAAACGGTGTGAGATATGGAGACGAGATTCTTGATCAATATGTCCGCCCATATGCTGCTGCTATTGGTCCTGGATTTCTTCTGATGGGCACCGAGCTCGAGTTGCTGAAGAATATCTTGAGGGTCACGCTATGGAGAGGATGGTATGTCCAACTCAATACCCAAACTTGAATTCGATGCAACAAGTCTTCCAAGGTAGTCCAATCTTTAGGACTACCTTGGAAGACAGATTGCTGCTTTAAGTCCTCCTCCAAGGTCGTTAGATGAGCTTGAACAAGAATTACTCCGTGCCTCATCGTTGCTTCCCATTTCACTGACCGACAACTTAATTGACAGCATGGAACATCGCTGTCGCCAATGTACTGCAGCTAGGGGTGGACAAATACCTTATTAAAACCCATTTTCGTAATGTTAACACCCCATTTTTCCTCCAAAACTGTGATATACTATTTCTCCAAGACTGGATTCTGCCAAGAGTGAAATTTTTTGCTATAATTCATGTTTGTGTCAAACTTTAGAAACATTCTACGTCGCATTTATTAAAAAACTGCTTAGTGAACATGTCCTGTAAATGTCTTGTTTCTATGCTGCTTCATTCTCAAATTAGACATAAAAAACATCCTTAACGTTTGGAGGGCAGTGCATTTCAATAATGCGTTTGTTGCGAACACGGTGCTTATAGATTTAGATATATGAAGATATGGACGGAGCTTATGTGCACGACTGCTACTGAAGAAAAAAAGACAGAATGAATAGGCTGGGGATTTATCATTGTATGCTTCTATTCCAGGCCACGTAATTAGGATATGGTGGAAGAACTACCTGCTTTCTACAGCCAGTAAATTTAGTTTGCTAACTGACATTTGGTGCCGCTCCATTATTCTGAAATTGCTGATTTTTTGGTTCAGGTTAAAAGTAAGTTATTCGGTGATTCCTTCAACATGTTGGAATTACCTGAAGTAAATGTGAGTCTAAAACTTTAGTAGGTATCAGTGCATTTGGCTTAAGAGTACAACCAAAAGAAATTTCTTGCAAGCACCAACCTTTAGACTTCAGATAGAAAATAAATATAAGCTCGATTTTTTTCCTTCTGCAATTATTATCATTATTGTTCATGTATGTTTTGTTAAACATTGAGTAATTTTGTTTAAAATTAACGTAAATTAAGAATAAAATGTTCTGAAATAAATGTTAATTAAAATAAATAAAGAATAAATGTTAATTAAAATTAATTTAAATAAATTAAAATTTAATTTGATTTTTTTGGTTTGTTAAAAAAAGTTTTGGGCCATCAGCTGCTTTCAGATGGAGCATTCGAGTAACATGCAATTTGTGTTCGCGACCACTGTTGTAAAGGCTTTAGAAAATTTTTATATAATTTTGCAAAACAACATTTCTATAGAATTCTGAGAATTTCTATAGAATTTTCGTGAGGATAATCTAATCTGGTTTTAGCATCTCAGGAACACTTGTTGTTATTGACAAGCGACCTACTGCAATAAAACGACAACATACTTCATGAAAACTAAACTACTGTATAATTCGAAATAAATCAATTGTTATCAATTGTTTAAGCGCAGAATAGTGGTAATATTTACGAATTTTGTTTGCACCGTATCATAATCCAGTCAATCAATTCCTTTGCAACATAATACAGTTCATAACAATACCGTGAACTTGACCTGAAAATGGTCCTACGAAGTTGAAGGTCCAGAAAGGCTTCACGGAAGTTCGAGTCAAGAAAATACGTACGAGGTCACGTCTTTCGTATTCAAATAAGGTCAAATGTCTTCGAATTCGCGAAGCCATGTTATGCCATGACTATTTCGTTTGATGCTGAGCGACTCGTGCACTAACGATTTCATCGGTTATGGAAGTAATTCGATTCGATTATAATGTAGTCCAACAAAATCCGATGATTTAAGTATTCAGAGTTATAAGGCGGACTTTTAAAATCTGCTTAGTTCCGAAATAATAGCTAGTTGTCTTTAGCCTGAATTCGAAATGTTTCCTAAAACATCTGTCTTGAGCAATATAATACTTAAGAACTTTTCTATTCGTTTTTCCATGTTTCTGTATGAGTAAATATGACACAAATATTACCTTAAATAATAATAAAAAGTATTATGGTTATAGAAAACAATTTATAAGTACTTGGAATAAAACTAGTGGAAGAACACATATGCACATAGTAGCATAATTTTCATTATGATATCATAGTCTTTACACTTTAAAAACTTGACTCACATTATGCAACTGAAAATAAAACATCAAATCTCCTTGTCGAACTCCAAAACTTCAACTTCTCTGTCACTATTTAAAGAATATACGCAAATAAAAAGCAAAAATAAAAAATGAAATCTGATGTGGCCAGCACTTGACCTCTTGCCATTTTTATGTTTTTAAATTGCAACGAGCTTTAAGTAAAATCTCACTTCAATTGACCATTTGTAATTAATCATGATTTTGAAATGTCATTCCGGTATTATCGCAGTAAATCGGATATTACCGTGATATTGCCGTGACCATCGTCTCCGGTATTATGGGGGTAAATCGGAAACCAATTTTCAAATTTGCTCTTTTTCCCTTTCACGGGAAGCTCTTTTTATAGCTCAAGTTCTTTTTTTTTAATGTCTAAGATATGTCGTGCTGTCTCATAATAATGTTATGCACAAAAATTAAGTAATGAGGAAAGTAGTTTAGTGTTTTATAACTCAACGACTGGAAAGTTTGCATTCTTATTTATTCGAAGGGCTGATGAGAGTGTTAGTTTCATTGGATCATTACTTTCTTTTCTGTACCTTAAGCTGACATTCACAGTTCCACCTTTAATGGTTTATTCTACAGCCTGTCGAAAAGAATTGCTTACAAAATAACTATTTTATTTGCGAACGTGCGTGACTCGGTGTCATTCAGAACAGAATTTCTGTTCCCTTCCTTAAGAATTCCCTTTTAGTTCTATCTTCTTTTTCTCTCTCGTACCAGCTATCTGTATTTATATAGTTTTCAAACTACGTATCTTTTTCTTTTACGCCACCGAATGTTTAATGGTAACTATCAATTTCGCAAAAATGTGTACCAGCAATTATATCTTAAGGAATTTTAATACTCGGCAATATGTCTTGGAGAGGAAAAAATATTAGAAGTTAGTAACCCCTGGAAACTTCTCCAAATGGCCAAGTAGAAGTCTGATTCGCCAATTATTCAGTTTTATTGCATTCGATATACTAATTTTCATCAAGTACATTATAAAATTTATAAGCTTCATAAAATATTTTCATAATATCCGCTATTCGATATCATGTTCTTGCAATAAAATTCGGGAAAAATCAATTCCGATAATACGCACATTTCTAAACTGAATTTTTCTGATTGTAACTGCACTTTAGTATTCTGCAATAATTAAATCGCAACTGAAATGATTGAGTTGGGACTTAATTATTCTAATTAAGTTATCTGTATACCAGCGTATCGACAGCTTGATTAGAATCAATTAATCACAATATACATTCTTCATACTACAAGCACATTATGTAGTAAAAAATCAATTAACCGCCCTTTTTCAACCATTAGTTTCTGTTATCCGTGAGGATGGATCGAAGCCATTAAAACATAGTCGATAAAAATAATTATAAAAAACAGTAATTTAAAATAGGAATGTATTGTCCAATTTGATTGTTTTGTCAATATATTTGTATTAAAAGACTAAAATACCATTGCTATTCAGGATGCCTGCAGGCCAGATAGCTGTATAAGATATTTCTCCCCCCTTCTTGGCATGCCTTCGTGGTGTAGTGGTCAGCATGCTCAGCGAGTATTCGAAAGGTCCGTGGTTCGAGTCCCGGCGAGGGCATTGCTCATTTCTTCACTTTCCTGCTTCAAAAAAATCCTAATAACTGCAAGGTGGCGACCGAACTAAAAAACGGTGGTGGATGATGATTCTCCACCATCAGGATTTGACGATTGAGTCCCTTAATATCCAGTGGCCCATTAAAAGGGAAAGTATATAAGGTATTTCTCCCGCCTTCTTAGCATGCCTTCCTGGTTCAGCATACTAGGCGCGTATTCAAGAGGTCCGTGGTTCGATTCGCTGCGAAGTCATTGCTCATTTTTCTTGTTTCCTGCTTCTAAATAACCTAATGTCTCTACAACTGGAGATTCATATACCTATAAATTTAATTTCCAGATATCTATATTCTGGGTAATTTAAGTTTCAGATATCTGTAATACGGGTGTAATAATATCTGTAGTCTGGCTAACTGTTCGTATTATCTGTCGTGCCAACAAATGATTTCCTACTGTATTAGCGTCTGAAATTACTAACCCCTATTGAATTGCTAGTGAATTTCTATCTTGGTGACACATTTCTCAGGGATCAGAATGACACATTGGCCAAAGGATATTGTGAATTAATCCACAAATAAAGTTTCAGTTTTTCCACGACGCTAATAAATAAAGCCTATGACGTTACTCAGATACTTGTTCTGGCTGTTATCAGTTTCAGTGAGGGCTTGGGGGGAATATAGTGAAACCTCATTTCAACCATTTAATTCGTTCCTGGAGGCCGTTCGTCATCCAAACTTTTCGTAAACTGAAACTACTTTCTCCATAAAAATCAATATAAAATGGATTAATGAGTTCCTGGGAGACAGATATAATAATACTAGCGAAAGTACCCAATGCCAGTTAAGTTAGATTAAGAGTAATGCATTTAACAACAAAAAGAATAATACAGCTGTAATCCTACTCTAATGACGGTGCAAAAAATAGGATTCGTAGTGCTACATTTTTCAGTCTGATGCGATATGAACGCACATAAAGAATTTCGATATAAAAATAAGCTAATTCTCTCTCATTATATCAGCAACAATGGCACGCAGTTTTTAATGACTTTCGTCTTTCTGATCATATGGTCGTAAAAGTTCCATCCAATATTTCACCTATATTCAATTTTAGTCGATTGAATGTGGCAAAAAATTTATCACAATTGATCAGAAATGAATAACGCGAACAAACAAACAAACACACGGACATTCTTCTTTATATGTATAGATTTTGTAAAACTTACAAATTTTTTATTAACAAACTCTATGATTTGAAAACGAGCAGTAGCAACACTTTTCGAAGTAAAGCATTTTTATCCGATGGGAATAGCCGAAATGGCTTCCCACGAATTTTTGGAATCTGGAATAATGTATTTAATGTTTGGCAATGCTATTTTTATTTCACAGTAAAACTTAGACATTTTTCAGTCACAAACTCTGGCATTTGAAAGCGAGCAGTGGCAATAACTTTCGAAGTAAAGCAGATTTTCATCTCCAGCTTGCGAGACTGTTGCCACTCGGAAAAATGACGGCGAAAGTTATCGTTTTTCCGAGTTTTTAATTAATATCTCTGATCTTAGCCAATTTTTTGGGGAGGCAAACGTGGACGTCGACCTTTTCCAGAACCCAGAAAAGAATTAAATAACGTTTAGTGACGATAGTTGTAGTAATGACTGAGTCATTAGAGCACAAACAAACAGACTTTCTTCTTTATACAGAGAGAGAATAATATTTATAATCTCCTATTTAAAATTTTGCACAATGCTCTGAACACATGTTCATAACACAAAATTAATAGAAATCATTTAATCTAAGGCAAAAAAGTAAGGACAATATTAAACGTCTTAAGAAAGACGACGAAAAATTAATTTAATTTCACTGCACCCGTACGAAGAAGAGTTAACGGCATAAATGGAAAGTAATGAGGATCAGAAAAGGAAGCTATGTTGCTATTTGGATGAGAAGTTTCCTTTCAGAAAAACATCAAATAACTGTCTTTCTAAGGCCTCTTCTTTTATATTTTCTTTGACTCTTAGCGACACTCGATTCTGCTTAATACTCACTATGCCTCCATTTTACTAAAAATTTATCCAATGTGATTTTTTATTGTTGCCTACTTTTCAAAATGGTTATAAAATGAGCCATAACATTGACATCGAAAAATTTTGCACCTCACCCCATTTTTCACAAATTTCGCAGATCAGAAAATTAGGTTTAACTTCTGTTCCTTCTTCTTCCTCTGAAGACGCTTCCTCCACTATTACCTTCTTTTGTTGCTTCTAAAGGTCTCTCAATTCTTTCTTGTTGAAATCATTTTTATGGCCTAATAACTTCTCGGCTTCTTCACTGTTAGCTTCCAAGTCCATGATTTTGCCTAGAGATATTTTATCACAGACAACAAGAAAGTTGTCAGCGAGAAAGCTATTAAAATCTTTTCCAGCAACAAAATCTGAACATAATTTCCCCATGCCGAGTTTATGATTCTGCAGTCACTTTGTAGCATTCATTATTTTAATTAACCAAATTATTTTTAGTTTGAACTTTCCTATCGAATTCTCAAAGTTTCAGTTGCTGCCCGAATTTAGCGCGAGCGAGATATTTATGCAAATCGCATATATCTGTTAGCAGTTTAAAAGGCAGGAGTTAACGAGGGGAAAGACAGTGCCTTGGATTTATCGCCGTAAGGCTGTGCGCGCCAAGATTTCCTCTGTCTACTGAAAGTTCGCCTTCATAGGCAATTTGCAATTACCAGTGTTTGCTAGTGAAATTCGCATAATTGCATTTCACTAAGAGTTAAGCTTCCCTCGCCGTCCTACTTAGACTTTAGTTAGGGAATTGAATTTGTTAACACACCTTATTTTCATATTATTTTAGTTCAGCCCAAGTAGTGGCTTACTCTCAATTGGAAGAGTTGTAAATATTTGAATTAAAGGGTCACTTTTTAAACCCTCCTCCTGACTTTGTAGTTTTTTAACACTAAAGGACATAGCCTAGATCTGCTCACTGTCCTCCACATAAGGTTTCACAGTTTATGCTCACGAAAAGAGTCAAGAGATTGAAGGAGAAACTTTACAACTTGACTCCAAGATTTGAAGAGTCAAACAACGAAGCATATTGAAATGGTGTTTTTGCGAGTCCTTCAGTGTTAGTTCTATGTCAGACGTTAACTCAAAATACCTGAAAATCATTTGTTGCCAACTTACCTGTTCATAATTCGAGACATTATTCATCATCTGAGACTTTTTGCCTGACAGTTTGTTCTTAAACCGATTTATTTGTTCGCTCTCAAATATTTAGCTACAGATTTATTTATAAACCGATTCGTAAACTGATTTATTTATTATTATTTATTTAACTGATTTGAGAGGCATTCGTGATACAAGCTTCCACTGTAGCCCTATATTTCTCAAGCTAAGGCTGATACAAAATATAGATTTAATGCATGAAGATTTTCTAACCAACTCCATATTTTATACAGGTGCAACAGACAGATTTCGAAAGAGAATTAATTGCACCAGATTTGAAAAGCTCAATCGAATAATTCACCAGATTTGTCTTCAGATTAATTTCAAAATTCACCTTTCAGAATTGAAGTCTGACCTCAAAGGTCATTTTGATGTCACTGAATAAATTTAGAAAATCGCAACCTGATATTTAAAGAGTATTACAAAAGATGAGATCTGCAAATGCATCGAGCAAGCTGTATAAAAGAATTGTGTATTGAAGTTTATGAAATAATGATGTTGCTTTCTCCACCTTTCAGTTTTGTGCGATTTTCGTGCTAAACAATTGTAGAGGGTACTGTGCATTTCTACTTTGATCACGTACCTAAAGAAATATATAGCTTTATTACGCAAAATAAAGTACAAAACGCGAAGTTATTTTCTACACCTAAATGTGCTATCTTTATTTTATTTCATTTTATGTATTTATTTATATAATATTTTAACTTATTTATTTTATTTTATTTTTGTTTAAGTAGTAAACCTAAATTTACTTATTTATTAACCCAAAGGAGCAATTTGCCGAGAAGGACTATTAATTTTGTTTTGGTATTTTGCGTCGATTCACTGTAAATATCGTTCCTTTTTCAAATTGTTGCCACCAAATATTAGAGCACTGCATTGTATTTAAAGAATCTGCATGAATGTATGTATGTTTCTCGCACTGTGAAAAAAACAACGGTACCTAGAGACAATAAGACAAATTCTGAATAACGTAGTCCTCCATTCGAATATGGGCATCTGGAAGCCCAAATTTGGAATTTGGAATTTGTTTTATTATCTGTTATAATTTGTTTTATTTATCGCTCTGTATTATATTTAAAGAAATTAAATAATGAAAAATCTGTGTGAATGCATGTATGTTTCTCGCATTGTAAAAAAAACGACTGTACCTAGAAACATCAGATTTTGAATAACTTAATTCTGCACCTGAACATGGGCATCTGGGAGCCCGAATTTGGAATCTAGAATTTGTTTTATTATTTGCGTCATATTTTATAAAACTTTAACAAATATTTGATTAACAAACTCAACGATTTCAAAGAGAGCAATGGCAACACTGTACGGAAAAAAAACACTCTTATCTCCAGCGCGAGAGACTGTCTGTCGGAAATTCTAAAAATATACTGTTTTTAAATATTTTGTGATGTTGCTGTTGAATTGAATTTCATGTGG